>VXAX01008045.1:292452-347393 GCA_013399835.1 Leptocoma aspasia
CGGCTCCGCGGCGACGCCTGCGCCGACCCGCGGGGGCGGTGCCGGTGCCCGGGTCGCGAGGAGAGAGGGTGCGGGGGGGAGCGGCCGCGCCGAGGGCCGCTGAGGGGAGCCGGGACGAGTCGCGCGTCGCCAACTTCGCTTGGGCCCGGCGGCAACTTCGGCATCCGGCGAGAGCGGGACCGGACCCGGCGGGGCCGTACCTGGCAGGGCGGTTTCCATCCTCCCGCACCAACCGCCGCTGGCCGCAGCCTGGTGCGCTGCCCGTCTGTGCCCGTGCCCTGCGCAGAGCCCGGCGGTGTTGCCGCTGGTGGAAAGCGGCCGGCCGGCCCTGAAGCCGCTAGCCGCCCGCCCGGGCCCCGCCGGGAAGCACCTCCCTTGGCGGAGCTGTCCGTGCCGCCCGTGCTGAGCGCAGGGCCAGCCGGGCCGCCCTCGGACAGCAGTCTCGTGCCCAGCAGTCGGCACGGGCTCCCGGGGCTGGAGGAGGGCGAAGCGTTCTTACGTGCTCACCGACAGCCATGCGTCTGTCCCCGACGGGGGAAGTGTGTTGCTTCTGTGTTGGGGCATTTTCATGATTCAGTCAAAAAACACCCTCAGTACTGAGAAATACGCATTTCTGGTCATAAACTTTCCTTCAGTTGACATCCTCCTCCATGCGTTTTATCTGAATGGGGCAACGGCCACTTACGAGCAGTTAGTCTGATTGCCGAGATTCCTTTACAGACGTGTCATCACTACAGCAAAAGGCCACTATACGCAGATGTCACGATGCTATTTGTCTGTTGTCACTAAGTCCAACACACAGAGTATTTTATAAGAGAAAATATTGAAATGACAGAAGTGCACCTGTCGGCCATTACTTATATTTTCAGACATGAGCTTTAGAGGAAAAGTTACTTTCCAAGGCTTGCAAATAAAGGTACCCTTTCAACAATTGGCTTAAGACCTCAAAAGCATATGGCTTACTTATTTATGAGTAAATTCATGTCCATAGATCATGGAAGTTGTTGCTATGCTTGTATGGAAATGTAAACCAATCATCTGTGCATTAGTGAGGGTACACGCCTCTTACATAGTGGTCCGTGCATCATCAGGTCTTGTGGAGGTAGCTGCCTTGGCAAGTTTCAAGGAAACTAAATCAGGCATATGTACTACCTTATCCATCCCCCTAGAAGTCTCAGTTCAGGCCAATCGCTCCAATAATTACTGAATTTCATATATGTAGTTTTGTCTGCTAGTAGTGGAAATACNTGTTAGAATTTATACTTTTAAATGTCATATTTTCAAATGAGTACTTGCTTCCTTCAGTCATCCCACTTCATCAGAGTATTACCTGGGCAGAGGTTTATGATTCTGTGCACTGCTTGTGGTCTACAAATTTAATGAGAGTTCCTTCTTAACCTCATCCCTTTGTCCTCTAGGCCACTTACCTAGCCTAGCTACCCAAGATGCTTGTCTGTGTTCCAGGAAATGGACCTCAAGTAAATACCTGATGTGGAAAAGGGTTGACATACTTTGCTATCTAAGAAGAAATGCTTATTTCATCTCAGTGATGTTGACTAGGAAAACAATTCAGACAATCTCACCTAAAGAAAGAAGAAAGAGCTTCTTGTGTCAAAGACTGAGTCAAACACGGGAAAAGTGGCATAGGACAGCTTTGTAAGAAGGAAGGAGGTGTATTAATGTCTTCTGGCTCATTCTGATAAGGCATGGCAACCTAAAGGTAGCAGGGCATGACCAGATTTGATACTCAGAGCTTAAGTAGCATGCTTGAGGAAGCTTCAGTGTTATTCTACAGCTCAGTGTTCTTCTGTTCCCCTTGTGTAGAGGAATGTATCTATATATAGCTGTGTTGGTTTGGCATGGCCTCTTGGGTGCCTGGCATTGGGCTAGTGTCAAACCACAACAACAGCCTCCCTTCAAGAATGAATATTGGAATCTCAACAATAAAAAACATAGGTAATGCAGGTAGTATAGCCTCTTCTACAAATAAATATATAAGATACATAAGTATCACATATTTTATATATATATATATAAATAATATATATAAATAATACAGAGCATATACAATGTCTATATTGTGTCTATACTATACAGTTTATATAATATAGTATTTATATCCTTCAGGAGAAGTAACTTTTGACTTGGTTCTGACTACCATAACCAAGGAATAACTTAAAAATACACTAAAATAAAAGAGAAAACTTGCTAGAAATAATTCAAAAGGTTAGAATAGTGCTAAAAACTACAAGACAGCTATTCAGATAGCTAGAGGGCTATGTAAGGAGACAGAGCAGATCATCTTTGTATATTCATGTTTCTCCAAAGGGCCTGAGGAATGGCAGAAGGAAGTCACCAGGACTAGACAGAATGAAAAGGGCAGTAGCTACAAACAAGGAGGAATATTCCTATATTCCTATAACCTATCAAAATAGGGAACAGTTGTGTTCAAGTGAGTAAATTATAAAGGATCACAAAATTTGGCACATTAAGTGTGAAAGAACAGTAAGGCAGGCCAAAAAAGAGTTTGACCATTAATTTGCAAAAAGTACGGAAGCTAAAAAGAATCCTTTTTCTACAGGCCAAGAGGAGGAAGAGAATATGTAGAGTTAATAGGATATTTTCCTTAAGCCTCCTGTGCACATATAGACTTGAAGATAAACATTTTCAAAATTTTTGAAAATACTTCTGATGAAAATCCATAAAACTGCAGACCTTGCCTCTGCATGTTGCAAATAGTGAAAACTACAATAATGCAGACACATTTGGAATATGTAATACATTGGAAAGCATAACTTTTGTAAAGAGAAGTCAAGGCTCAGAGAACTACTGAAGACTTCTCAAGGAGCCAACAGACATGAAAATGAGGGAATACAGCTGATTTTCAAGTTATTTGGATTCCTGAAAACATTCCACAATATTCCTCATCAAAAAAGTTTTAAATAAAATAAGCCACCATAGATGGCAAAGATCTTTTATGACTAAAAATTGTTGAAGGGCATTAGAAGGGTCTATAATTTCTTGCAGCTCCAGGACCCCTTCTGTCCTGCCCAGCCGCTGGAGCCCATGCTGGTGCCTGGGGACACAGGGTCCCTACCAGGCAGAGTGATGTGGCTGCTGCTGCCTTCCTGTTTGTGGTGCACAGTCTTCAACAGCACCTACATGCAGGTCTCACCCTCAGCTCCAGCACAGAGCACAGGCAGCCATGTCCTCTTCTCTTCTTGGGCTGGCAGAGACAAAAGGTCACTAGTGCAGGTACACACAAGATTCCCTGGATGCTCAAGCACAGGCACATGCCCAAGCACATTTACCTGGTACCCCTGCCCAGATTCCAGATTCCTTACCTGCCTCAGGAGTGCCTATTTCCAGGCTGGTTCAGGTTAATGCTTGCTGCAAATATATTGCACTCACATATCCCACAGGCACTCCACACTCACAGGTTGCCATGGATGACAGGATGGATCCCTGGCTGTCTGATGACCCCATGTTTCCTACTCATTGCCAAGTCCAGCTTGAAGTTTGCCAGGAAATGAGACATGCACACCCACTATGGGGAAGATAATGGCAACCTCAGCATCACACACAAGCTGTGATGTGGTCACGCTCCAGCTACTGGTGCTGAACCCCTCACTCACCTCACCCACACCACTCCCTCCAAGTAAAAGATTTCCAAGACAGGCACTGCACCCACCTCAGCAGCTGGCAGCTAAGACCTCCAATCGCTCCAGTAGCAGATACTGAGACCTCCCCAACACCAGCAGCACCAGTGGGCACCCACATTCCCAAATACAACCTTGGTACCAAATCCACTCACAGAGGACCCTCAGTAGTTGCCACTTCATCCTTACAACACACATACACAGGGGATAGTGAGATAGGGCTCAGTCAGACAAGAGAACCTTCTGCCCTTTTTAATTTGACTGGTCCATTTAATGGTCCATTCTTTATTTTCTCCTCTGTTCCTCCACATGCCCTTCCCCTGCACATTGCTTCATTCATTTGAACAGCTCCACAGATCAATTTCCAACATTATGGACCCTCAGGTTTGCATCTTATCAGGTACAAAGTCCCACTTTATTTGCCTGCAGTTTATTGAGAGGCAGTTTGTTTCTTGTCTTCATCACTATCTTTGACTGTCCAAAGTTTGTGTCTCCACATTTTGTTTGTGGCTTTCCACCTTTTCTTGTTATCTCACTTGACAAGACCTCTGATCAGGTAATTGTACTGAAATAAACATTCCTCATCAGTTAATATGACTGTCTGATTTGTGTCTCATCCTTGACTCCCTTACCATTTGTCAATCAGGTCTCTGTCTGTTCATGTTCTTGTTTACGGCTTCCTCTGTTTCTGCACTGAAAAATGACCAGATAGCTTTAAAAAAGCACATTTTCCTTCCACATAACCTTATGAAAATTTTTTTTTTTAAAATCTGAAAACTAATCAAAATTTTTTTTAATTGGTGGGGTCACCCATAGACTCTCAAAGGCTTGTATGTTGGGACTCTTGTTCCAGATACACATCAAAGATTTAAAAAAGAAGAGGAATACTGAAGTGGGAAAATTTGATGCCAATAGTTGTTGCAGCTGAACTAGCTGCTAATAAAGTCCAGGGTAAGGAAGCAAAAAGGGCCTTTGCAAAGTATCCACAGATGTTTAATTCAGCCGCACGGTGAGATGTTCAGGGTCCAAAAAGCCAAACTCGTGGGGAGAGACCAGGTTTTGTATATCGAGAGGCCCGGGCGGACCAAGGGCACGGGGGCAGTACAAAGGTGAGGACCAATGGGGGAATAGGGAGGGAGTGGCTGAGTGGCATAGGAACAAGGGGAAGGAGGCAGCAGGGTAACAGGGTATGTTTTGAGGAAAGCTGCTTGTGCCTCTCTAACCCAAGGAATGCCTCTCAGGGTCTCCACAAGTAGTTATGGGACTGAAAGCATTTCAGGTAAGCTCAGGGCAAATAAAATGTAAAATGACATGGACAAGGGGTGCAGAGAAATAATTACATACAAAAATGAGCTTTGAGTTGACCATTAACATGCCACATCTTGTTATCATAGACAATATATGAAAATTTTCACTTTGGTGTTCAGAGGTATTAAAAAAGAGTAACAGAAAATCACACAAAAAGACCACAGAAGTTATACTCATCTTTTTGTACGAACGTGAGTGACTTTATAATTCTGATTCTTTGACACAAAACTAAGACATTGTAGAAAGTACTCAAAGATGATTATTCAGCTTGGAAAAGAAATTGCTATGGGGGTATCAACACATTTTTCATTAAATCTTTGACCCAAAGAGGATGACTGCCTCAAAGATGTTATATTTGAATGTGCCTGTTTGAATTCAAGTAGTAGGAACCACAAATTCATTTAGCAGATGTCTGATTAAAAAGAAGCAACCTGAAGTGTTTCTTCATAGTGTAGAAGCTAAGCTGTGGTTCCCAACACATTCAAAAAAGCAACCAGTCAAGTTAATGGAAGAGACATCTATGAGGCATTATTAAACACAAAGGCATCACCTCCAGCTCAGGAAACTTATAAATTGAAAAATTTTTGGAGGGTATAAAAAATTTAGAAAAAAATTTTAAAAATATGTTATTGGTAAATTATCTGTTCTGGAACCATTTCCTGACCATTCTTTGTTGCACTGTCATAAACTGGATACTATGCCAAATGAATCTTTGGTCTGACCTAGTACAAGACTTGTTACTTCCATGGCAAAATGAGTTTCAGCTATTCATGTTGTAAAGGGCCTCATTGTTTGTCACATGAATGTTAGATGAAAATCTCAAATCACCACCTTCTTGTGCTCGTATTCTCAATCCCAGTATTCTTCTTCCAGAATCTACAACCCAAGATTTCTCCCCTTCTTTACTTTTTCATTGCATGTGCCCCAATAGGGCTATAATCTCAGCTAGTGTTTCTAAACTCTGCCTTATACAATTCAACAACAAGCAACAGCTATAATAAGTATTGAATTCTGTCTTTATTATGCAGGCATAAGTTCTGTCATCTGTTACAGAAACTGAACTCTTGTGATTTAAAGCATGTTTTACTTTGTGTTTTGTCATTTGCTGCACTTACTAAAAATAAGTATACATGTCTTACTATAAAATTAGTGTCCACATTGTACCAATACACATTTACATGGTTAGGTTCTTGTATACTATTAAATGTTAGCATTGGTATGGTCTTGCAGAGCCACAAATGGAGTTTTAACAATATAAATGTTTATTAAAATCCTATCCACTGTACTATCATGGTGCTGCTTATGTGGTACCTCATCTTTAGTCAGCTTGGGCTGGCAGAATTGTAACTTCACTGTTCTGGGTTCTACCCTACAAGTGTTAATTCATTCAAGAGAGATATGTTCACTACAACTGGACTTTTATTAATATCTGATTCTGTTGTAGGCACACAGTTTGTGGTAATTGGGAGTGGGGCTGTGGCCAAGCCTCATCCTCAATAGGCTACAGCTGTGTCAGACAGGTGTCTGGTATTGACGGTGATGAGCCATGGAATGCTGAGGTGCACTGACCAATCACAAAAGGGCACACAGGTGAAACAGGTGTAGCATCAAGGGTATAAGAAGCAGCACCAGAGAGCAGCGCAAGAGAGGTTGAGAGAGAATGAGCAAGAAGAAGCAGAAACTTGCAACGCTCCCTGGTGCTGCCGGTGGTTCCACTGTCCCTTCACTGTCCCTCTGCTATATGGTTCTACAAGGAGAAATGTACCAAACAATGTATCCTGAGGATTTTGTAGGCTGCTCAAGTGCCAGCTACAGCATGCCTAATGCAAAAATGTCCTAGATCCTTCCTTTACACATTGCTAGGCCTACCTCTCTTTCTTAAGGATTAACTTGTTTTTATATTTCATGCAAGCAAAAGCCACGCTTGTCTAACTAAGTAATTGTTTCTTAAAGCAGTTAGTCTTCAAAAAGTCTCACTATACTTTAAAAAAAAATTAGGACAGGTGATTTTTAGACTAAGGCATGGTTTAAAAATTATCTTTTCAAGTTTCTACTGACTTTCTGTTTCTTCAGAAAGCCAATAGAGAGCAAAATTATTACAAGATGCCTACTACTGATTGTTTTTTATTTGTTCTCAAGCTCTGTACATATGTCCCTTGTCTTTCCTTACAGTTCATGTTTGATAGTCACATAAATGCAACCCAGTGTGGTTTTACAACATTAAAGAAAAATACTTGGTGTGTTTACATATAGTAGTTAAATAAAAAACTTTCAAGACTTAGAGCAGCTATGACTTTGTGATTAAATAAGATTGAAANAGGGTAAGGAAGCAAAAAGGGCCTTTGCAAAGTATCCACAGATGTTTAATTCAGCCGCACGGTGAGATGTTCAGGGTCCAAAAAGCCAAACTCGTGGGGAGAGACCAGGTTTTGTATATCGAGAGGCCCGGGCGGACCAAGGGCACGGGGGCAGTACAAAGGTGAGGACCAATGGGGGAATAGGGAGGGAGTGGCTGAGTGGCATAGGAACAAGGGGAAGGAGGCAGCAGGGTAACAGGGTATGTTTTGAGGAAAGCTGCTTGTGCCTCTCTAACCCAAGGAATGCCTCTCAGGGTCTCCACAAGTAGTTATGGGACTGAAAGCATTTCAGGTAAGCTCAGGGCAAATAAAATGTAAAATGACATGGACAAGGGGTGCAGAGAAATAATTACATACAAAAATGAGCTTTGAGTTGACCATTAACATGCCACATCTTGTTATCATAGACAATATATGAAAATTTTCACTTTGGTGTTCAGAGGTATTAAAAAAGAGTAACAGAAAATCACACAAAAAGACCACAGAAGTTATACTCATCTTTTTGTACGAACGTGAGTGACTTTATAATTCTGATTCTTTGACACAAAACTAAGACATTGTAGAAAGTACTCAAAGATGATTATTCAGCTTGGAAAAGAAATTGCTATGGGGGTATCAACACATTTTTCATTAAATCTTTGACCCAAAGAGGATGACTGCCTCAAAGATGTTATATTTGAATGTGCCTGTTTGAATTCAAGTAGTAGGAACCACAAATTCATTTAGCAGATGTCTGATTAAAAAGAAGCAACCTGAAGTGTTTCTTCATAGTGTAGAAGCTAAGCTGTGGTTCCCAACACATTCAAAAAAGCAACCAGTCAAGTTAATGGAAGAGACATCTATGAGGCATTATTAAACACAAAGGCATCACCTCCAGCTCAGGAAACTTATAAATTGAAAAATTTTTGGAGGGTATAAAAAATTTAGAAAAAAATTTTAAAAATATGTTATTGGTAAATTATCTGTTCTGGAACCATTTCCTGACCATTCTTTGTTGCACTGTCATAAACTGGATACTATGCCAAATGAATCTTTGGTCTGACCTAGTACAAGACTTGTTACTTCCATGGCAAAATGAGTTTCAGCTATTCATGTTGTAAAGGGCCTCATTGTTTGTCACATGAATGTTAGATGAAAATCTCAAATCACCACCTTCTTGTGCTCGTATTCTCAATCCCAGTATTCTTCTTCCAGAATCTACAACCCAAGATTTCTCCCCTTCTTTACTTTTTCATTGCATGTGCCCCAATAGGGCTATAATCTCAGCTAGTGTTTCTAAACTCTGCCTTATACAATTCAACAACAAGCAACAGCTATAATAAGTATTGAATTCTGTCTTTATTATGCAGGCATAAGTTCTGTCATCTGTTACAGAAACTGAACTCTTGTGATTTAAAGCATGTTTTACTTTGTGTTTTGTCATTTGCTGCACTTACTAAAAATAAGTATACATGTCTTACTATAAAATTAGTGTCCACATTGTACCAATACACATTTACATGGTTAGGTTCTTGTATACTATTAAATGTTAGCATTGGTATGGTCTTGCAGAGCCACAAATGGAGTTTTAACAATATAAATGTTTATTAAAATCCTATCCACTGTACTATCATGGTGCTGCTTATGTGGTACCTCATCTTTAGTCAGCTTGGGCTGGCAGAATTGTAACTTCACTGTTCTGGGTTCTACCCTACAAGTGTTAATTCATTCAAGAGAGATATGTTCACTACAACTGGACTTTTATTAATATCTGATTCTGTTGTAGGCACACAGTTTGTGGTAATTGGGAGTGGGGCTGTGGCCAAGCCTCATCCTCAATAGGCTACAGCTGTGTCAGACAGGTGTCTGGTATTGAAGGTGATGAGCCATGGAATGCTGAGGTGCACTGACCAATCACAAAAGGGCACACAGGTGAAACAGGTGTAGCATCAAGGGTATAAGAAGCAGCACCAGAGAGCAGCGCAAGAGAGGTTGAGAGAGAATGAGCAAGAAGAAGCAGAAACTTGCAACGCTCCCTGGTGCTGCCGGTGGTTCCACTGTCCCTTCACTGTCCCTCTGCTATATGGTTCTACAAGGAGAAATGTACCAAACAATGTATCCTGAGGATTTTGTAGGCTGCTCAAGTGCCAGCTACAGCATGCCTAATGCAAAAATGTCCTAGATCCTTCCTTTACACATTGCTAGGCCTACCTCTCTTTCTTAAGGATTAACTTGTTTTTATATTTCATGCAAGCAAAAGCCACGCTTGTCTAACTAAGTAATTGTTTCTTAAAGCAGTTAGTCTTCAAAAAGTCTCACTATACTTTAAAAAAAAATTAGGACAGGTGATTTTTAGACTAAGGCATGGTTTAAAAATTATCTTTTCAAGTTTCTACTGACTTTCTGTTTCTTCAGAAAGCCAATAGAGAGCAAAATTATTACAAGATGCCTACTACTGATTGTTTTTTATTTGTTCTCAAGCTCTGTACATATGTCCCTTGTCTTTCCTTACAGTTCATGTTTGATAGTCACATAAATGCAACCCAGTGTGGTTTTACAACATTAAAGAAAAATACTTGGTGTGTTTACATATAGTAGTTAAATAAAAAACTTTCAAGACTTAGAGCAGCTATGACTTTGTGATTAAATAAGATTGAAAATTTGACATTAAGTACTGTTTGTGATACCCAGGAATTAAACAATCTAAAAATATACTTGAAAATATTTTAATTCAAGAATCACATAATCTTGATTTTAGATCATTCAGGGGTTTCCATAGAGATGCCTTCCTTTTTTATTTCCCTCAATAAATTTATTGTTTGAAAAACCATGAAAAAGCTGGGAAAAAAACCCTAACTGCCCACCCTGGGCCCCCCAACTAAATCCCAAGACAACCCAAGGTAAACTATAAAAATCACAAGAGCTTGCAACAGAAATTTAGAAAAAAAATGTTGGGTTTAAGACGTTCGAAGTTACTATTGTATCAAGGATCAAAGAAAGGCAAAACATGTCATAATTCTATTAAGAAGAAGTTGCCATGCTTGTTGCATTACACTACATCAAAAAATATTCTTCTTTAGAGATCATGAATTCAGGACCTACACACTAAATTTTACTATGTTCGTTTAATGCAGTAACTTCAGTAACTTTTAATACATAAATCACTGAAGAAAATTCCAGTTGCTTTCCATTTCTAAAACAAAAGTTCATTAACAAGTGGTAAAATCCTGTTTGTTGTCAACAACTAAAAAAACCCCAAACCTCTAAAACACTTAAAATTACTAATAAAAAATAACACTTCAGCCTAGAATACAGTTGCTAACTTTAAGGGATAAGCAACCTGGTTCTGGCCAGATCAAGGTTAATTTTTGCAGTGGCCAGGGACACATGGCCACGACCCAGAGGTTATTCTTTACCATCTCACCATTGTTGGGGTGGGAGGAAGGGGCTCCTTCTGGTTGGAGTAGTCAAGATTAATGAGCATTTTGCATGTGAATCACCCTTTCTCTTTTGCATATTTTTATTATTATTATTACAGTTACTGGTAATTTTTCTTATCTCATTGCTGTTTCCAGTAAGTTGTTCTTATCTCAACCCATGACCTTTTGTGCCTCCGGTTCTCCTCTCCAGCCTGCCATAGGGGGAGTGAGAGGGGAAGAGGGAGTGAGCGAGCCATAGCGTGGTTTGGAGAGTCACAGTGGGAGCTCTAAATCAGGGAGCACCATTCCTAAACTACAACATTACAATATCTCCCGACAACCCTATATCTAACGTTACATAATACAATTTATACTTTTTTATGTTTAGTGGAGGAGCATGGAAAAATATGGAATTTGCAAAAATGAAATTCAGAGATCAGGTTATTAACTGATTGTACAAACTCAGATTATGACTAAGCAGTGTCAAATCTTGTGCACATAAGCCATTTAGCTTGCTCCTGTAAGAATGTGTCTCCCTCCATGTTTTATCATTGGATATATTGTCCTGAATACCCTGCCATGAAACAAATGCTGAATTCTTCTCTTCAGCCTGCAACAGGAGGAGGGGAAGAAGGAGTGGGCAAGCGGCAGCATAGTTTGGAGAGTCTCAGCATGAGCAATAAATTCCAATAAATACAGTTCCTAAACCGTGACAATGAGATGTAGCTTGTAATGTAATAATCTTACTGTGTTTACTTGCTAAGTTATACATTTCAGTAATAAGCACCATGCGTTCTGCTGGTTAATATGTAAGAGAGTATTCTAGGTTAATAAAGCAACATACTGTGCAGTACACTATTCTTACTGTAGTAAAAGTTATCAGAGGAATACTAATTAAGAAATATGACACAGCAGTAAGCCTTTGAGAAAATAAAAATGAAAGACAGATGCTGCATTTCCTGCTTCAGAGAGAAAAGAACAAAAAATCTAAGTACACCTTATGGAAATTTTTATTGTCACTCCTTATGTAAATACATTTGAACCTCAAAGTTCTAGTGGTCCAGGCTTTGATGGATAACCTTGCCATCTTTCATACCCCTCTATTCCCAAGCACTTAGTAGACATGGACCATCTGGGCTTTGAATTTTCTCCTCCAGATTGGCTTTGGAAAAACTATGTTGACAACATATTGCCAAAAAATTCTCATTCGTTTACCCAAGGAGATGTGAAGAGAGGTAGCAATACAACAATTTGAAGGAGAGAAGGAAAGTAAGCAAGGGTATAGCTTTAGAAGTGCAAACTGCATAGTGAGCATCTGGTTTTAGTGCCTCAACCCAGTTGCTCCTGTCATTTAGCAGAAATGTCCTGGAATACCTTTGTCTTGGCTCCACACACTCTTTCCTTCCTTTTTCTGGAACAACTTCTGTTCTTTAACTCTACAGCCCTACAGGAGATCAAAGATGGCTAGCAGCTTTTTACTACAGAAGCTTGCTTCCAGAAAGTATAGACATCTGTCTTCAGAAGCAAGTAGCAAATTTCACATGCAAAGATGTTCCTAGTGTAAGGCAAATCTGGACAACAGCAAATGTTATGGTGTATTCCTGACTCAATTTCTTCAATTGGACAGTTTCAGACAACAACCTTTTCAATCTCTGTCTACACGAACAATTCAGTTCAGGTGAGGAGTATAGTTTTGAGGAGAGTTTCCAAATTGTCCACACTTACTGTGTCTTACTTGATTCATAGAGAGATCTCAAAGCACATGAACTGATTTTTTGATGAAATTTACTTGAAGACATGGTCTAGGAATGCACCCAAAGTGTTCCAACCCCTTACTAGGGAGCACTCTGTCAAGCCGGAAGTAAAAACACTCCAAAATGTTTTTTACATCTTGAATGCAACATTTCACTGCATAAACGAAACAGCATTGTTCTGCATTACTTCCTGATGTCAACATTCCCTTAGTGTACTGATTTATTCAATCTCCCTGCCTTTGGGATGTCCTTAACCCCATTCAAAGCTGTCTCTTCACCTCAAAAAAGGGCTTATTCACTACTGAAGGGCTATGGATCCTAATATCAAAGGCATCTAGAAATAATGTTTCATTTCTGATCACTGTAGGATTTGAATCACTTCCTGCAGCTAGCAACTATGTTTAGTGTATAGCATTCTTACAGGTGTTTAATCATGATCAGTCAGCTGAAGTTGCTTGTTACATGTGACAGGATATATTACATACGACATCAGCTTTTCATGCATACTCTGAACCCATCTATTCCATCTTTAGAATTGTGATGTGTGCCATCCTAGAATATGCACAGTATAATCTATGCCACAAATCAAAAATTAAAACTTTAAAGCTTTCAAATGAGATTAGCATATTTCCTTATATATCATGACAACAGTGTTGCCATGATAAATAAACTGAGGAATACAAAGATATTTTGTACACATAAACCACACCAATAGTTAAATAATATATAGACAGAAAATTGACTGCTCAGTAATAAAATTCTCACACTATATTCAGAAAAGTGATCTATGGAAGAGAACCCTATATAAAATGGAACACAAAATGCAGACTTAGAGTGCTGGTATTTAAAAGCCCCACTACAGCGTTACATTCCAAAGGTATGGCGTACTTGAAACAGGAACATACAGAATCTTCAAAAATACTTGAGCAACATAGAGTTATAAATGCTTATGTCTTTTACTCAATTATCTTTAAAGCACAGGAAAAAAATTCTACTGCTATTAGCATGAAAAAGCAGCAGCCTATGCACTGAATTAAAGCTGCCTACATACCTCCCATAGGTAATCACCTGCAATCACAACAGTATGAAATCTATAAAACATTACAATCATCTCCTTTCAGACCATTGATAAATATGTCTGGAAATAACTTTTATATAGCTAATTTTCTATCAAACTGTTTCTTTAGTATTAACTACAAAATCAATACTCTCAATTGTCAGAAACAAAACAAGCAACTAAGAGCCAAACATAAAAAGGCAATAATGATGCAAAAATATTTGTTGCATATTATTTTGTATTATTATGCAAAATGAAATGTTATTCAAAATCCAGCTTCCAGAAAAATACTTCATTTTGTTAATTCTGTTAAAATTTCACACCAAATAAGGAATTCACAGAAAAATCAATGGCCATTTTTCTTTAAATCCTTGTTTTAATAAACCCCTAAATAACACTGCTGTGAAACAATGATATTCAAAAGCATGTATTTTACACAGATAATTTCCAAAAGCATTGCTTTTCCTTTAAAATACAACCGGAATTAAGAGCATTTATAAGCACGTTTTATGTAACTATCAACATAGTTGGTAACAACTCCCATGCGCCAGGCCCAGTCATTCTCCAGTTCCTGGCACGCCTCCGAAACCTAAGTTTATGATTCCCTGAGGCGCAAATTACAGTAAAACTGCTTACACGGGCTTTTCTACTAACAGGTAAATCATGTCGGTGATTGGAGCCAGCCTAGGACACTCAGCTAACAGGCAGCAAACTAGCCCAGCCTGGGGCACGGACACTGCCCGTGCTCGGGCGAACGAGCCGCCCGGTCACAGGGCGCGGCACTCCTCGCACGAGAGGGCGAGAGAACTGGAACCCGCCCGCGGCTCTCCTCGCAGGAGCAAATTAAGGCGCAGCGGGGCAGTCGAGTCTAGGGCTTCCGCGGCCGCTCGGCTCGGTGGGCGGCCCGCGTGGCGCCGCCCCGGCCGCCCGAGCACCGCCCCGCCGAAGCCGCTGCGGCTGCCGGGCAGTCCCGCCGAGATGGCTGCGCTGAGGGCGTCGCGGGTGAGCGGCTGGGGCGGGTGAACGCTCGGAGGACACAAGACCCGGGGAGGGGCACGAGACTGGACGGGACCGGACCGGACCGGAACGAGGCGCTACCAGTGCTGGCGGCCGGGGGGGCCTGGGCGGCGGGGAAGGGCCGCGGGATCGCAGAGGGCGAAGGGCGGAAGAGGCAGGGCCAGCCCGGGTTCCGCCCGCCGTCACCGTCGGGATGGCTGCGGGCTTAGGGGCTGCCGCGGTGGGGAGAGCCGGCGGGGCTGGGGTCCGCCCGCTGTGCTGCTTTTCCTGCCTCGCAGTTTTACCCGAATTTATGGCCGCAATCCTGACGGTTCGAATGGGTATTGCCATCTGATGTTCTTCAGTGGAGTTATTGCACAGCCCTGGGGTTCCTAATGTGGCAAAGGCCGCGTCGTGCCAAGTCCCTGGCACCTCCCACCGGTGGAGACGGCTTCAAAACACCGGGGTTAGAGTTCAGGGTATTTTATCCAATGCATTTCCTTTAGCATACGTAGCTGTATGTATTAACCTATGTTAATTTTTTAAAAATATCTGTGAAATACAATAGTTGGTTTTCTGAAGTACAAACTTTCTGCTGTATTGAACCATCAATAACCTCACAGCTTCAAACTAGAAAATAAAAACTATTCAAAACACGTTTAGCATTTACACATGCCTTTTTCTGGATTTCCCATTTCCAGAGGCATTCATGAGTCTGAATTACTTGAAAGGCCCTTCATAGCCTCCTAGCGGCAGTGTTAGTTTACTCCAGATTGATGCAGCTTGGCCACAGGTCCTAAGTGTTGCTGTGAGAGTGAGGGAAGAAGTCTCCATCTGAAGTTGGTGTCTTATGGATCAAAAGTAATGCTTTAGGCAAAGGAAGCCCATAGGGAGGAAATTACTGTTTCAAGTTCAGACTTCTGACATGTTACCCCAGCAACAAACTGGCCCTGATAATTCTTTTCATTTTTGCCCTGAGATACATGAGGCAGAATCAAGGTTAGTGACCCTCAGCTAACCTTGTTGTCCCACCATTTTCTGTGATGTGCATATTTTCAAACAGGTTCTATAGTTGTTTAGGCATCAAGGTAATGAAGAGATTGCATTGCTTTTGTGAATAGCCTTTTCCTGACAGCACATTCTTCCAGTGTTAGTCTCGCTACACTGATGATCATATTTGTAATTGCGACCGAGTTTATACCATAGTGCTAGGAAATGCAGTAGGAGTTGTATCTGAACATTACTAGCAGTAATTTGTTACTGAATCCAACTGTTCCTCAGAGTCAAGCAACAGGAAAGTTGACAAGTAGACAGATGGTCATCCAAATTCTTACACATAGCAAACCCCCATCCTTTGTCATCTGATCAGTCATGCAGCTTCCAGGTATGAATCCCATCTGTCGATGTTTGTTTGTGGGGGTATTGCTGAGTTTTTCCAGAGTAATCTTCAGTGTTACCTTGCATACTGTATCACAATAGACAACCCATAAGTTCGCTGGTTTAAATTTTACGGCTTTTTCATATAGGGTATCACTTTTAGCATTAGTTTGAATCCAGCATTTTTCCAAGTGTAGGCAAAACCTTTTGGTGGCAAAGCTATGCATTAGTCTATCAAGAGCTGCTCCTTAAAAAAAGAAAATAAAAAAAAATTCAATCATCTGACTTTTTTTCAACCTCCTCTTGTCTTTTTTCCAGATCAAATAAGGCATAAATAATTCTGAAGAATCAAGGTCTTTCTAGATTTTTGTGGTATTGTTTTGGTTTTTAATGTGAGAGGTAGCAGTAACAGAAAACTTAGCAAGATACTGTTTTACAATGTCTATTGTTTCTAAAAACTTGAAATTAATAATATATTACCTTTTGCAAAATTTTACAAAATTGCAAAATGCAACCCTGAACTATTAATAAATTGACATTGCCAGTACAGTATGCAAATATGTCATAGCCTCTCTCTCTTCTGTGCCTAGCAGTGGTCCTTCTGCATTTCTTCACCTTTGAACTTTAAAGATGTTTTCAGTATCCTCTGGAAATAATTTTTTCACTGTGTTGATACCTATTATTGGCAGTATTCTTCATGCTTCTTGTGCTGTGTTTTGACTGTCTATCATATAGCATTATTATTTTTAAGAGCACAGTTTATCTACCATAACTTTTTTGAAGATACTTGTTGCCTCCCCAGCTATGTAACTTTCTGTAATGTCCTTGTCTTCTAGAGTTCCTAGTAAAATTTCTCTGACATTTTCTGCATTACTATTAATAATTCAATTTTTTTAAATGCTAGGAAATTTGTGACGGCTCTGATCACAACTAAAGAAAAAGAAGTCTACATTTTCACAGAAGAAAATCAAGAAGAAGCCTTTCCTTAGTGTTTAGGCAAATTTGCTTTTGCAATATTGATTTGGGTCATCCTAAAAAGTTATCCAATTACATATTTTTCACTAATTTCCAAACATTTCAGAGATTCATAGCTCTCGAAGAGAGTAAACCATCCTCTTAAAACAAATTCAGACGTGTTTTTGCACAGTATCAAGACATTCTGAAAATAGCTGTAGCAACAATGTTTGGGGATCTAAACTTAAAAAAGCAGGGAAAGTATTTACAATGAAAAAGAATAAATTTGTGATAAATATTAGGAGGAAGAAAAAACTTCAGATAGTCTGCTGTGTTCTCTGCTGTTTGGAGGATAATAACAATCACCAAGTGTCACTGGCAGCAGCTTATTAAAAGAAAGCAGAGATTAATCTAGGACATTATCAAAATATTCTGATACATTGGCTAATTTGGTAGGTTGTTTTTAAAATCTTGCTAAATCTGCATGTAGGTAAACATTGAGTAATAGGATATTCACTAGAGAGAGGGCCAGAAAATCAAGTTTGATGAGTATGTGCATAAAGTAAAGAAATACATATTGCTGTGTGTCTGTGAACATAAATTTTAATTATGCTTAATAATTTTTAAATACTCAATTGCACAATATTCAAAAGTGCATACAGCAGTTCACTCACCCTTGGTCCTGTTAAAGCCTGAGATTCCTGGTAGAGGTGTCAGTTCATGTAAGTGCTCCTTGCCACAGGAGGAAAACACAACGTAGCCAGTAATTCTTTTATCACTGTGGTGATTGTATTATACTTGATGTGATACCGTTTCTAGAGAGGGAGTCTAAAGTTGTGCTGCAGATAGGTTAGTAGCTTTAGGAAGCTTGATCTGTAAAGATCTTATACCTCGTGTTCTTTACCTCTTTAGCAAATTCTTCAAACCATCGCAGGGCATGGATGGAGGTCCTATTCTAGTAAACCTGCTCAAAACTTACATGTAGGCAAACCTGGAGCTGGCTTTAGCTTTGGTAAGTTGTACGGTTTTTGAAAGAAACGTAACAGTAACGGGTAAATTGCAGAGTTAAAAAGAAATCATATCCTATGTTGTAGTTCACCATGATTTTAAAGTGAAAGTGTTTGTTCTAAATATATTTCAATTTAAAAACTAGTTTGAAAAACAAAGTAACTTTATCCTCAACTGAGGCAATGCAGATATGTATGTAGTGTTCTTAAGATTTTCTTCTTTTTTTAACTCATGCCTGGTTTTTGTTTTACTGCCAAGGTGTCTAAGCTTAGAATACTTACCTCATATTGCTTTTTTCAATGTACAGTACCTAAATGTAGTCATAGTTGAATTTAGTTATCAAGAAATATAAAATAAAAAAAATAATCTTCATCTTGGCATATTATATATAATAGATATACAAGCAAATTTAGAGGATCAGAGCTAGATGTTTGAACCTGAAGAGTCAGGATCTTTGAGCAATCTCTGTCTTTTTATGCATTTAATTAGCACAGCATTCTTCTCATTTCTTTTGGTAATACATTTTATGTTACACAGTCGTCTCTGCTTTGTTTTCAATATTTTGTGGATAATTTCATCAGATGTAAGTAAATGCATGTAGGGGTTGATCAGAGAACAGGGGAGGTTTTCTCCCAGGAGGAAGAGGAACCCGAGCTTTTTTGCTTCCTGGAGAGCCCCAAATAGTGGTGGTTTGGGTTGTCCTGGAAGGATGCTCTTGTTTTCTTTTTTATCGTAGTCTTGACAATTGGCAAAATAAATGACAGCAGAGGATTTATGATCTTTTTCTCTTCCTTTTTTAAAATAGAACTCACTGATGAACAGAAAGAGTTTCAAGCTACCGCTCGTAAATTTGCTGTGGAGGAAATTATTCCTGTTGCTGCACAATATGACAAAACTGGAGAGGTAAATCTGTCATAATGTAAGGGAAAAATTGGGAAAAACCAGACTTTTATCTTAACCTGCATAAAATTTAAAGTTTTGGTTGTGGTGAATGAGAAGGTGATTTTTCCATGTCTGTTTCAGTATCCTGTTCCACTTATAAAGCGAGCTTGGGAGCTTGGTCTTATGAATTCACACATACCGGAAAGCTGTGGTAAGTAAACATTCTTTTTAATCTGTAAAATGAAACAAGGAAAAGACATTAGGTGAGATTCCTATGTGTAATTATGGATTCCATACCAAATAAATAGTCGCATACTTGAATAATCTATATTTTATCAGTAAGCAGGTTGACACATACAAGTGTGTTACTAGGTGTGGGTGTAATCAGGAGACAAATTAGACAGATTATGGTTTAGTAATTTATGACTAGAATTTTCTACCATGATTACAGCTGCTTAATGTTCCCCAGGTGCAGTGTCAGCTGATTAGGAAGAGAAATTCGAAGGTCATGTTCTGTTCTAGTCTCTGATACAGGCTGGAGCAATTTAAGGGTTTATCCCAGAAGGACAGTTTTTCAGTATAGATGTAAGTGCAGTACAGCAGGGTCCTGGCTCATAAGATGTATGAATGATACAGACAAACATGATATGCTAGAGAAGAGTTTTAGTGAAAGGAACTCATGCCTCATAAAATAATTGGAGTTCTCTGAAGCAGCTAATAAATGTGTGAACAGGGGATCTCTGGTTGATAGAGAATGCCTGAACTTGCAAAATAAATTTTAAAAATCATCAGGTTTCCTACTGGCAAAATTGGCAGCACAGGCTTGCTAGGTCTTGTGCTATTTGGGATGTCTATAAATAAACTGGAAAAGGGCGTAAATGCAAAGGTGATAGAGTTTGCTGATAATACTAAGTTCTTCAGTGTAGAAAAGATGATCTAGTTTGGAGAGCTGCAGGAAAAGGTCATGAAAGAGAGCGAGAGTTAAAATGGCAATGCGATTGCAAAAAGAAAAAGTGATGCACATGTGAAGGGAAAGAAGCAATCTGAACTTAACAGAGAAAAGCTATGCTGTGCACTAGATACTGCCTCTCAGAAAAAACATCTTTGGATCCTGTGAACATGAGCATAATGCTCAGCAGTAGTCAAAACTGTAAAATCTAAGGTCAAGAGGGACCCTTAAGGGAATGAAGAAAAATCAGAAGGCATAATTATGCTGCTTCCTGGATCCAAATTGCACTTGCCTCTTTAACTCATTATATAGTCAGAGCCTTCCATATCAAGAGAGTATTGGGGAAATGGAGGTTTCTAAAAGGATGACAAAGATTATAAAAGTTTTATCTTCTGTGTGAGATGTAAATTCTGTAGGAGCAATGACTAAAATGTCAGTGTCATGGGAGAGTGTGAAAAGGGATTGATGGTTCACTGTCCCTTTCAATATAACTAGAAGGCATCAAATTATATCAGCAGATGCTAGATTCAGAACAAGTGAAAGGAGATGGTTCTGCATGCAGTGTGGAGTTAATTTGCAGCTTATTGCCCCTGTAGGATATAGGTGCTAAAATTTTACATAGATTCAAAAGCAAACTGGTCATGTAAGAGATGCCTGTCAGGGGTTGGCATAACAAAGATACCAAAGCGAATTATTTCTTTGACCAAGGAAGTCACCTGAAAGTTCAGGAAAATATTTTTGAGGTAGTTGTTACCGTATTTGTATGTAGTGTTGGCCAGTTTCCCATAGTGTTGGCTTCTGTCAGAAACAGATTACTGCGTTGCTTGTCTACTAATATGGACACTTCTTTGTTCCCAAATGCTTTTGGCTCAGGAGCCCTTTCTCTGCTTCCTAGGAACTCTTAATTCTTTAATGTACAGTAGTAAAAAAATGTGAGTGGTACATTCTTGCCACTTTGTGCAAGTTGTCCCACATGAATCAAACAATAACTCTGGACACGTGATATGCAATTGTCAAATCACCTGTTACCCTTCTGACGAAGATGTATTTAAAAAGCTTGCGTGAGAATGCCTAACCAAACACAGTACACAATCACATGTATGTGGAAGAATACATTTTTGTTAATTATATTGTGTAAATCACTAATATTAATACGTTATAATTTAAATCCCCTCAAGTAACTTAAATACTTCAACCATAGGTGGCCTTGGCCTTGGCAGTTTTGAAGCATGCCTTATTACAGAAGAGTTAGCTTACGGATGTACAGGGGTTCAAACTGCCATTGAGGCAAACTCCCTAGGCGTAAGTTCTGTCTTTTCTTTCATCCCTTAAACTACAATCTGCCCTTGAAAGAGCCAGATTAATGATCTAAACGTTTTCTTTCAGCAAATGCCAGTTATCATTGCAGGCAATGAGCATCAGCAGAAAAAATACTTAGGAAGAATGACAGAGGAACCAATGATGTGTGTAAGTATAATTGCTATACCGCAGAATGTTTCTAAACCATATTAATGGTACTACTCCTTTTTCTCTTTCCTCTTTTTTTTTGCGATTTTTTTTCCCCCTGAACACTTACATATACTCACAACTTAGCCCTTTTTGATTTGTATGTGAACAGTGACATTTACTGAAAGTTAGCGAATACCTAATGAGATACATCCAGTAAGTAAACAAAAGATATTACTTGGAAAATTATCCCCATTCTAAGTCACTTACCAAAAATTAGTAGTTTTTATTTCCCTTCTGAGAAGGGTTGTAGATGTTTAAGAAGAGCACAAGGTTTATGTAAGGAGACTCTCAACTTGGATGGGAATGAAACTCTTTGTGATCTCAAATATTACATAAACAGTACTTGTTACATAGAAACAAGTAAAGATTTTTGTGCAATATATGTAAATTTACAACTAAGTTTCCTAAATTGAAGGACTGAGTGGACATAAAATGTTACTCAGTGCCCTTACTTTCAGACCTTAAAGATCCTCAGCAGAATTCTGATCCACATCAGAAGTTTTGAAGCCTGAGGAAGTAGTAACTTCAGGATTACTGAATGTTTCTGTTTGATTAAAAGCCATTTTTTTGTACTATTATGGATTTATAAAGAAAATTAACCCTTACTCAGCCAGCTGTTTGCAGGGGGGAGGGGGCTGTGTATTGGGTTGTTTTGGGGTTTTATTGGGGGGTTTTGTTTATTTGGTGTTTGGCTTTTACCATGCAGTTCACTTAAACCTTTGACAACTAGTTTGATGCACATACTCTTCATTAATTTGTAGTTGACTAAGGCTAGAACTTTTATTCCGCAAGATTTTGCATCTTAATTTCTTTTAGGCTTACTGTGTAACAGAGCCTGGAGCAGGCTCTGATGTGGCTGGTATAAAAACAAAGGCTGAGAAGAAAGGAGATGAATATGTTATTAATGGTCAGAAGATGTGGATCACAAATGGGGGGAAAGCGAACTGGTATGTTAACTGGTGTCATAGTTCTGTGCTGTTATGTAGTGGCTTTACCCCACTCCTCTGACCTCAGTTAAATTCTTTAAAGACCTGTCCTTCAGATACAAATCTGAGTGTTCTCTGTGTTTCAGCAGACTACATTTTAATCTCTGCCCGGTTTATGAGGATAGCGATCAGGACAGCATATACAAATGCAGTCTTGAGTGCTATGCAAAGCCTGAAAAGAAAAATGAGTGATGACATCATGACTCCACACTCCCGAATGGCCTCTTGAATCTTGCAGCTATCAAAATTAAATCTGATTCTACTAGAAACACCTCTTACTCCTAGTGAAGCTAGAAACACTGTTAGATTGTAGTGTTACTTTTTATTCTCTGAAAAGAAGACATTTTCCATCTGTCAAAGATTGCAGATATGGCTGTGTTGTCTGGAGCATGCTTTTGCAATGTAAACCTCTTAAATCATGTCTTGTATCACGCTGATTTACAACACAGAAATTTCCCTGAATTCAAGTACACACTTAGCGAAAAACTGAATTTTCTAGTCATTTTCTTGTTGAAGGCAGACCCACCATAGACAATCTATCAGATTTCTTTTAACCTTACTGAATACCATAAAAGTGATTTACAGCTGTTTAATTTTTAAGGGAAATACTTATTTACAACTTACTCTTAGAAAAATAAAATCAAGATCTTTGAAATCAGGTGATAACTTTTACATCCAAGAAAGTATGTCCTAAGCATTAATTTTTATGTACATGTTTTGAATAGGTTTCTTTTGTACTATTTGGGAAACTGTTACTATCATAAAGACTTACAATATGTGGAAAAGGTAGGGAATCTTTACATGTTGATCTGAATAATTTTATTAAACTTTATGAAATCTTGAATCTTTGAAACTTCTTCTTTCTTGCTCCCTCTCCTTTTATTTTCAGGATGGGCAAGAAAGAAAGATTGTTAACTCACAGACAGAATTTATTATATGGTAGAAATGCACATAAAAATGTTTTAAGTGCTAGATTAATATAGCTTGTTAATTTTGAAGATAAACTGCATCCATCTACTTTGCTTTACACTAGGTATTTTTTGCTAGCACGTACCAATCCAGATCCAAAAGCTCCTGCAAGCAAAGCCTTTACTGGATTCATCGTGGAAGCAGATAGCCCAGGGATCCAAATAGGAAGAAAGGTGAAGACTGTATTTCTTGTTCGACAAGCCAGGAATTATTGTTCAGTTCTAAACCAATAATAAACCAAATGTAACACTAAAGAGAAAAGACTGTTACACAACTGAACAGTTTCATATGCTTCTGTACAACCATCTTTTCATTTTCACAACATAGAGGAACTATTCATAAAACATAATTTTAAAGCTATTAATTCAGAAAAGGAATTATTCGGAATGGTCTAAAGTAAGGTGACTACTTTGAACAGCTGCAAAAGAGTCTTTGAGAACTACTGTATTGGCAGGTGCCAGTAAATGAGAAGTAGTATGCCTTGAAAGAATAAGAAGCAAGTTGGACAATTTTGACTGTAAATACACACATAGTGAGTTTTAATTTTAGCTAGTGCTGGTCAAAGAAGAGGCCCTAGAGATACTGATGCTAGTTCTCTGTTTACAAAGAAGTACTGTTTTTAATAGTAGGTAAAACTGAATGTTGAACATTGGGCAAAGAATCTGAAAACTCGAAAACCTCATTTATTTATTCACTTGTAGTACACCTGTACATCCTGCATATTAGAGTCTTTTCTTTTTGCGGTTGCATCTCAAAGATAGTTCAACTAGAAGAACACAAGAAGTCTGATTACAGCAACAGAACTAATTTCATATAAGGAGAAAGTAAGCTGCCCAGCTTAGACAAGTTAAGGGCGTGCTGGTCTGCAGGTACAAAACTAGTATTTGTCTTGGATGTGGTAATTTTTAGATTAAGTGTTTTGGGGAAGAAAAACTACATGCTTTGAGTCAACAAAGGAATGATGTAAAACATAATGTGCCTTTGAATAATGCAATTTAGTAGCACATCTGCGAATTTCCCACTTCAGGAAATGAATATGGGTCAACGCTGCTCAGATACAAGAGGCATTGTCTTTGAAGATGTGAGAGTCCCAAAAGAAAACGTATTGATAGCTGAAGGAGCTGGCTTTAAAATTGCAATGGGAGCTTTTGACAAGACCAGACCACCCGTAAGTATCAGAGAAAACTAGGTTATAAAATATAGCAGGAATTTCTGATTTTTTATTCTGGCCTGTATTCAATTTAGGTAGCAGCTGGTGCTGTTGGATTAGCAAAAAGAGCC
The DNA here is from genome assembly GCA_013399835.1 of Leptocoma aspasia. Classification (NCBI taxonomy): domain Eukaryota; kingdom Metazoa; phylum Chordata; class Aves; order Passeriformes; family Nectariniidae; genus Leptocoma; species Leptocoma aspasia. The sequence goes on from VXAX01008045.1 coordinate 316,897, forward strand.
CTCGATGAAGCTACTAGATACGCTTTGGAGAGAAAAACCTTTGGGAAACCAATTGTTGAAGTAAGTGTGGGAGCAGACAGAATATAATAAAAGCTCCTGTTTTCACACCAGATGTACTGCTACTGATTTTTCAAGGTTTTTCCTTGATATTTATATGTCCTTAATTTTTATATTATACCTCTGCCATTTTGTGGTTTCCAAGTACATAGGTTGCACCATAAGTAAACTTAGCTATGTGGTAACTTCAAGAATTTTTGGTAATTTCTCAATGATAGTAGTAAAAGCAGAAAGAAAACTCTGCCCAGAAGTTCAGAACTTAGATACCAGCTGGGCATACTTAAGTTCTTCAGTGCTAATAAAGAGGGATTTTCAGGAATGAAGAAAACATCTGAGGTATGTGAAACAAGACATAGAGTATTAACGCCAATAGAATACATTGTCCATCGTGCTGCTTACCAGTTTTGAAAAAATACAAATAAACAACAAGGTAAATACCAATAAATAGGAAAGAACAACTTCAACTGTTGTTTCGTCAGTATTTAATCCCTATGACTAAATGGATTTGAAAATCAAAAACTTAGGGGTATAATTCAACATACATATATGAGAGCATGATGCATATTCTGTAGAACTTCTCTCGTACAACTTACTGAGTTTTTTGAAAAAAATCCTTGTATTAAGGAGATCATATCTTTCTTGCATGTCACAGAATTTAAGCAGGCAATATTAACCTAGTTTATTTCATCATAGCACCAAGCAGTGTCTTTCTTGCTTGCTGAAATGGCAATGAAAGTTGAACTCGCTAGGATGGCTTACCAGAGAGCTGCATGGGAAGTTGATGCCGGTCGCAGGAATACCTACTATGCTTCCATTGCAAAGGCATTTGCTGGTGACATTGCAAACCAAGTAGCTGCAGATGCAGTACAGATTTTTGGAGGAAATGGATTTAATACTGAATATCCTGTAGAAAAACTAATGAGAGATGCTAAAATCTACCAGGTAAGTAAAAGAGAATGTGATAATGCATAGATTTTATATAGAATATACTAATGGCCACTTACTTCAAATCATGATACACATATTAAATAAATAACTCCAGAATGGAAGCAGTAATCCTTCCATTTAAAGAAAAAGTCATTCAAATCAGGAAATTACTTCCATAGAAAAGTCATTGCACTTGACAAAAACTGAAACCGCATAAGAGAAATAAGTTATATTGTGTGAGTTTTGTTGTTTTTTTTTTTTTTTCCTCTAATGTGGTAACTCGTTGCAATTCTTGGATTCTCAATTTTGAAGTTTTTGAACTCTTAGGGAAAAAATCCTGATCAAAATATCAATGCTTGCTTTGGTATTCTGTCAGTGGAGGTGGTTTACGTATCATACCGTTCTTGAAAATCTGCAGAGATGCAAATCTTTTGATCATCTGTCTGTATCCTGGATTGATGTCTGCTTATAGTTCAGCTGTCTTCTTAGCCTGAACACTAAAGCAGTTTCTTACCCCAATGACTTATGAGGGAAGAGGTGGTTTTTGTTTGGTTGAGGTTTTTGTTTTTCTTTTCCATTAAACTTTCTGTTTGAAACTTTGGTATTATAAACTGCATAGAATACTCTGGCTGACCTATCACCGGTATTGAGTATCACGGTGTTGTAGTTCAACCCCAGCTGGCAACTAAGTTGTCACACAGCTGCTCACTCTCTTCTCCTCCCTGCTTCGGAGGGATGGTGGAGAGAATTGGAAGAAAAAAAGGTAAATCTCATGCATTGAGAATAAGAACAGTTTAATAATTGAAATAAAGTAAATGATAGCAATAAAAGGGAGAGACAGACAGGAATAGAACCCAAGAAGAACAAGTGATGCACAATAGAGTTGTTCACCACCTGGTGACCAATGCCCAGGTGGTGCAGCTGATTACCCACAGCAATCAGCACCCGCCTGGTCAACTCCCCCTAAATTTATATACTGGGTGTGACTCTCTATGGCATGAAATACCCCTTTGGCCATCCCAGGTCAGCAGTCCTGGCCATGCTCCCTTCCAGCTTTTTGTGCACCTTCTCTTTGGCAGATCACAGGAAACTGAAAAGTCCTGGATTTGGAATAAGCACTACAGAGCAAGAACTGAAACATGAACATGTTACCAACACTATTCTCACAAAACACAGCACTGGACCAGCTACTAGGAAAAATATTAACCCTATCTTAGCTGGCACCATGATATGTGAAATTATTACCTTGCGTGTGTCGTATCAACAAAAGTGTGACACAACCTAGAGTGATTATCCTAATTTTTTAACAAAACTCTTTTGTACTCATGTTTAGGCCAAAATCACTGTAATCCCCAGGTTTTTTACTGCAGTGTTACTGTCAAGAAACTATTCCATGTCATGTTGTAATTAGTATATTGGCATATACTACACTGAAGTTCTTCATTCAGCAAGAATATTTTAATTGCATTCAGCAAAACCAGTAATCTTTATTGACATCTAATAAGTGACTAGATGAAACATACCAAAGTAGATGATGTCAAGAAATGCACATAGACCATGACCTATAATGATTGTTACTATAATAGCTGTCATTCCCAAGATTCTAGGTAGTTAATATTTGTCTTACAGCTGACTTCAAAATGCAAACTATTATTCCAGTAGCCAAGAATTTATTTTTCTCAGTTCAAGGAAACACAACTGCCATGCTGGAATCTAAAGGTCCCTATAACTAACTTCACTTCTGTGAGTGAGGACATGAATGACTAATTGAAATTTTTATGATTGGGATTTTTGCCTGTCAGGTTGCATGCTTTTTTAGAGAATGATGGTGCAAGGGTTGAAACTCAGATTGATTGAGATTGATTTGACAGAATCCCATTATTACTTAGTTTTTTCATTACAGTGATCCAAATGCATGGCTAAGTAGGCTTGTTTTTGTAATTAATCAGATTTAGTATTAAATTTTTGATGACTGTCAGTTCCATTTCATCCCCGAAAGAATTCAGGAAAGGGTTTTGTCTTGCAATTATTTTGTCCATGTGTCTTGATTATATCTTACATTTCACTGTGCTTTGCTGCATTACTGCTCAATTCCAGATGGTATATACTTTTGGCCATACACTGCATACAGAAGAACTTGATTTTTCAACTTGTCTTTCATATGTTTGATCCTTTTTGGGATTATGTGATCCTTTTATTGTGTTTACTGATAACATTTTTACATGTCCTTACTGTGCCCTAGTTTTGTCTGGCTACAAATCTGGGCTACTTTGGTAGAAACACTTAGGTTTGGAAACTCTTAAATTTGGAAAACTTCCTTTCTTTAATTGTCAAGGAATCTTGAAAATATTTCCATCAGGTTATAAACCAAAACCTTTCTGGCAATTACTTAAGAAGATTGTGAGTTGTGATGTGTTTACACTTGAATTCCATGGCTGTCTCCATCAGCAAGTGCAAATTTAGTGCAATAGAAGCCATTTGGTAGATTGCAGGAACGGCTGCCGAGACCCTGACAGCTACGCTCTAAGCAGTTTGAGCAGGCTGAGTTCTTAGCAAGCCTCTTTGGTCCCTTGGAATGTATGTCCCTGATAGGCATCCAATTGTTAGGGTTCAGGTGAAGGCTTGTACCATTATGGCTTTCCTAGGTATTGGTCAATGTTTAGTATAGAGAGAAAGCAGAGCTTCCATTTCAGTTGGTTTCAGAAGGCACCTGGTATTCACAAAACACAGTCTGCTCTGTGGATTGGATCAACATGGGGTAGGCAGCAGCAGAGAATTCACCTTGGGAATCAACAGCTTGTTCTGAACCAGAACACTAATGTGAACACAGGTTATAGCACTCTTACTTTTAAAATGCTCCTTAAGGTTCCTGGAAAGATTATTCCTATAAGTGAATTTGCGTGATTTTCAGCAATTTGCCAAACCAAGTTCTGGCAGAACTGGGAGCTGAAACATTAAAACCTCTAAGCTATGTTGCCTCAGGCCTTGCATTACATTGCAGTGTGCCTGTGGAGCATATGTCCTCCTTTGGCATTAGAACTTCATAGGTGCTTTTTTTTGTCTATTTTTGACTTTGCTGCCAGCAAATAAACAGAACAGAGGGATGATGCAGGCTGTTCCTAGAAGAAAATGCAAGAATAAAGAAAACCACAAACAAAACTGTATTGGAGAGAGTACTAGTTAACAAGAAGCAATGGAAATAAATGGATCAAAGACAACATATGGTGTGACCTTGAAAGGCTAGTCAAAGAAACCACTTAAGGACAAGTAATTTCTTCCCTTCTACCCATCATTTCAGATCCTTCTTTGAGAAATCTAAATAATGTATTTTCTTCCATCAATAAGAGGAATGTTGTCACCTTTCTCTTTTCATGAGAGCCCTACTGACTTTAGATAAGAGCACCTGAGAGAACGAGACTTTCTCAGTATCTCGTATGAGTTACATTTCATTTAGACCACTGTAATTACTCCATCACACTGGAATTTTGTCTGTTTTTTCTGTCTTCCTGCACATCCTAATCCACACTGTATTAGTGCCATGGAGGTTTACAAATGCATACCTGTTAAAACCTTCTTAAAAATCACCCAGTAACATTATTGTAATTCTTCTTTTCAGATTTATGAGGGAACTGCTCAGATTCAAAGGATGATCATAGCTCGTGAACATGTTGGCAAATTTAAGGCTTAAAGAAACGTATGAAGTGCTTCTGGCACTGCTGTAGTGGTCTGTGTTCTTATGGAAAAAGATTTTAGTGTGTTTCTCAATAGAATTAAAAAGGGATGAAGACAAAAATACCTTCAAAATATTTTTATTCTGTTATTAAGCACTGATTCTGTTCTCACTATAAAATAATCAGAATGTAATTTTTGACAGTCAATGCTGCATTTTAATAAAATATTTTTAAGAGAAGTGTGGTTGGTTTGTATTCTTCTTGCTTGTCATATCACTTACACTGGACAACTAACCCAAAATACAATTTCTGAAGTACATTAATGGCCATATTTGAGTTTCTCGGTGCTCTTGCCCCAAGCAGCTGAACAGCCGTTCCAGTTGAGCAGCAGGAAGGCCTGCATTGCTATTGTCTATGTGTGTCTGTGCTGAGGATTTATATACTACCCAGCAGTATCAGTATCAGCTTGAGAGAATCTGGCCTTTACACTCTGAAGCATGTACATAATAAATGAGGATGAATCTCTTGAAGTGGAAATATGTAGCTTTCCCTTAACAATGACTTACAATATGTTGTTTGTTTTTTTTTTAAATCCAGTATATTTAAACACAGAATCACAGAGTACGCCAAGCTGGGTGGGACCCACAAGACCATCAAGTCCAACTCCTGGCCCTACACAAAAATCTCACCCTGTGCCTGAGAGCATGGTCCAAATGCTGCTTGAGCTCTGGCAGCCTTGGAGCTGTTACCACTGCACTGGGTAGCCTGTTCAGTGCCTGACCACCCTCTGGGGGAAGAACCTTCTGGTAATACCAAACCTAAACCTCTCGACTCAGGTCCACCCATTCCTTCACATTCTGTCACTGAGCACCAGAGAGATGAGATCAGTGTCTGCCCCTCTTCCCTTCACAAGGAAGTTGTAGACTGTGATGAGTCTCCCCTCCAACTCTTCTTCAGGCTGAACAGACCAAGTGTCCTCTGCCACTCCTCATACAGCTTCCCCACAAGGCCCTTCACCATCTTCATTGCCCTCCTTTGGATACTCTCTAATAGCTTAATGCCTTTGTTGTATATATAAAGCTATTATTCTTTTCCATCAATGTATATAGTTAACTGTGTTTGCAGCAAGAACAGCCAAGAAGAAGGAAATAGGAGATTTTTTTTTTAACCTTGGCAATGCTGGCAGAATGGACATTCCCTGGAGTTCTTGAACAAATTACTGGATACGTGAGGCTGTACCTGCATCCAGTTCTAGGCTTCCCCGTATAAGAAACATGGGGACTTAAAGGAGGGAGTCCAGCACGTGGCCACGAAAATATTAAGGGCCTGAAGCATCCGTCACATGAGAAGAGGCTAACTTTTTAGCCTGGACAAGAGAAAGCTCGGGTAATTTTATCTATGTGAATTAATACCTGATTGGATGCAATGAAGAGGACAGAGCCAGCCTCAGTAGTACAGACAAGAGGCAATGGGACAAATTAAAATATGTTACATTCCACTGGACCATGACTTATTTTTTTATTGTGAGGGATGTCATATACTGGCAGAGGTGGTGGAGTCTCCATCTGACACTCAAAACTCAACAGGCAGTGGTCGTGAACAACCTGCTCTAGCTAAGACTACTTGGTGTAGGTGGGTTGTGCTCCATTATTTCAAGAGGTAGCTTCCAACGGCAAGAATTCTATTAATTAATTTCCAATTTCCCTCCAAAATGTACGTGACTTTGTCTGGTGTCTTTCATGTCTCATCTGAATTTAGTGCTGGATGGTACTACTACTGTCATCAGGTATAAGCTCTGCAATCCTTACTTCTTGGGTAAGCTACCTGGAAGTTAGTTCTTTAAAGAAAGTGTTTAGTCTCTATAAATTACTGAGTTTCTTTCAGGAAGACTCATAATTCAACTTGTTGGTAAGTATCTGACGTATGTAAGAAATAGACTTTTTTCTGACTGTCCTATGCAACCCAGCATTATACAAAGTACTTCTTGTTTGATGCTCCTGCCTGGTATAGTTCAAGGGAGACACGTGCCAGCATCAAGAGCTGGTAATCATGAACATAATCACCCAAGACAGTTTCAATTACGAAGCAAGAAAGAGCAAAAGGGCAGTCATCTTTACCCGTTTTACTTGTGACTAAATTCTTGGATTTGCTTTTCCATAGAGCTGAGGAAAGAAACAGAAGTTATTTCTAAACGCTGTCCTGTTTGCTGTGATGCAAGAAAGTGCACAGCTGGAGTTAGCGTACTTTAAATTTACTGCCTGTTTCAGAATAGACTTTATCTCCGTTAAATCAGAACGTGGCAGCGGCTCCCAACGCCCCTGAAGGGCACGGCGCAGGACCGCGGACCCCCGGCGGGCACCGCCGCTCGGTTCTGCGCAGCCGCCGGCGGGCGGGCCCCGAGCGGGGCCGGGCGGGCACTGCGAGGCCCCGCCGGCCGCCGCCTTCCGCTTTGCCTCTTCCTGTGCGTGCGGAGAATATGGTGGGTGAGGTGTCCGTGCTGCGGCTCGTCTCGCCTCGCCTGCGGGAGCACGTCGTTTTCTAGCGCGCGGCTGTATCGGCCTTGGAGGAACGCGAGTCGCACTGGGTCCGCTCGGGGGAGCGAGGGTGGCACTCGCCTCTCCAGCGGCCCCGGGAGGGCGCGGGTTGGGCCGGGCCCGGCCTCGCGGGGCCGTGGGGGCGCGGGGCGGCACGGCCGGGCCCGGGGAGGGGCTCCTGCGTCCGGCACTTCAGGTTATTCTTGGCGAGTTGGTGTTATTTCTTAGCTTTATTGCAAGGCTTGGTTCGCAGCCTTTCCCGGGGAAGGGTTAGCCGGGCTGAACAGTGATGGCGTGAGATACGCAACCTGACCTAGGCTCAGAATAACTGGAGAGATGTTTTTTTCCCAGAGTCACAGTCACCGGTGTTGGCTATATTATGCCAAGTTGGTAAAACATTTTGACCTGACATTGCAACTGACTTGTTGGTGCTTTTTACAGGGGACACCGCAAAAGGATGTTATAATAAAACCCGATGCGCCAAGCACGTTACTTTCAGAAAAACATGCGGACTATATAGCTTCCTATGGAACAAAGAAAGATGATTATGTAGGTATTAGTTTGTTACAGTACAGCTGTAGTTTTGTTAAGAGTAATAACCTTTATTTATTGGCTCAGAGTTGAGGGTGAGATGCATGTTGACAAGCTAGTTGTTTTTTACCCTGCAATCCAAAGTGTAAAATAAAGGTGCCTTTGTTAATTTCTCTAGGTCTGTGATGACTTATGGCATGTATTACCTGACTATAAATTTGAAGATTATCATTGTAGCTCTGAGACCTAAGAAACAAGCTACTAGCTTCTTCATCCACTAGAATGCACAAGTAGGGTTGCATTTGCATGTTACTCTTTTGGTGGGACAACTTACATCAATTTTATAGTCATAAGTGGTTGGATGTAGTCCACAACAATGGGATTCTGCTTCCAGCAGGTGAAAATCGTCAATAACTGCTTATGTGAAGAAAAGTTGCAGTTACCTTTACCATTCACAAAACCATGCCAAGCACTGCTGCTTTCATTTGTACTGCATGTAAAAAATAATGTTTTATGTAGTGTAGGTGATGTAATCAATGTAAGAGAATTCAATATAAAATTTCACTTTCTAGTGCAGCTTCAAATTGTGAGAGTTTTGGCACTCGGAAATAATAGACTTGCTATTTTTTGAGACTAGTTGGGGTGGCAATTTGAGGGCTTTTTTGAATGTCAAGATAATAAGTGATCTGAAGTGAATTGGCACGCAGCTACTTGTTCGTGCCTAATTTGACATGAAGCTTGATGGTTTGAACTAGAGGAATACAGGGAGGAAGGGAGTATAGTATGTGTTGGTATCCACATGTGCTTTTTGCTGTACATATGAGTGCGTATATACACATGTGCACAATGTATAGAATATCTGTTGAGTGGCTGATGCGTAGTTGCTAAATGGATGGAAAATAGTCAACTAACTAGAAGCTTCTTGTGAAAGTTAACTAATGTATTTTCATTGCACTATATTGATGGTGTGCTTATCTGATCAAGAACTAAAATAATGCACTCTTTAGGAATACTGTATGTCGGAGTATTTGAGGATGAGTGGTGTGTACTGGGGACTGACAGCAATGGATCTCATGGGGCAGCTCCACCGAATGAACAAAGAAGAAATTCTGTCATTCATCAAATCGTGTCAACATGAATGTGGTGGAATAAGTGCCAGCATAGGTCATGATCCTCATCTTCTGTATACCCTCAGTGCTGTCCAGGTAAATGTAGCAGGGTAGTTTTAGAAAAAAGTGTTTGTGATTAGGATTTTGATGATTGCATATTTATGAACCAGTTACTGTTGGAAGCCTACGAAAAAAATTATTTCAGTATCTTATTAAAAAAAATCTAATGGACAAAACTGTAGGATTTAGCTGTATCACTTTCTAAAAATTGTCATTTTTGGAAATGTTTTACTTTTAATGGTCAGTTAACGGTTACTGCACTGTTGCCAGTTTTGTAAGTTATCTTGAAACACTCCTTAGCTACAGGTTTTGCTGGACCATTTTATAGATAATTTTTGATTTTATAAATTCCTCTTACACATTCTGTTCGTTGTATGGTGGCAAATACTTATGACCAGAATAAGAGCAAAATTTTTTATTTTTATACGAGTTTTTTGGGGGTGTATAATTTGAAAATTGTACTAGTCTGTTGAGCATTTAATTCATTTATTTGGTGCGTATGCTCCCCCGATAAGAAGTAACACTCAATCTTATTTTTTCACTGCAGCTATCTTCATTATAGACTTATTTTCTCACTATGGCTTGTGCCTTTGTTTTGTTTTGTGTTTTGTTTTGGTTTGTTCTGCTCATGCAAACCATTGTGTGAAAAAGTACCGAAAAGACTCAAACACTTCTGAACATGTAGCTTGATTGCTTGCAGTGTGCGTCTCTCATTCAATCCTATGGATGAGGTATTTTAATGACATTACAAATAAATAATACGGCATTCTTTTCGAGGCAGAAACTGTGCTGGATTTAAGGTTTTGGGTTTGAACCCCTTAGGTAGGACAGGACAGGATGCTTTAAAGTTGATGTTTATTACCACTTTAGCACTAGAATTACTCTGAATACTGTGAGAACCAGGACAGTAAAGTTTTTTCAGGCTGCGATGTCTGACCTTTTCCAAACTGTCCAATCCAGCTCCTTTCACAAATTCCAATTCAGTGTAAGGGGGGTACATTTTGAGGTTGTTACCTTACATATTAAAGACATTAATTCTTAAATATATACTTGATATTTTCATGTTAACTAAATTGAGCTGTAGCTGTGCAAACTAAAAAAGTGTTCACAGATGCTGATGTAAAATTTTTGTGTTAAACTTAACCAGCATATCTTAATGAGTATGCATGGTCTTATTGAACAAACACTGTTTAGTCCTATCTACGTATCCAGGATGTTTAAAGGGTCACATCATATGTTCTTGTGATCACGGTTAATTGTGATTTGTTCAGATTTGCATTTGGGATGCATGCTGTGATTATATATTTTCTGTTGGAGTTGTACGTGCTTTTTTTTGGAATTTCCCATAAGACTTAAATTTTATCTAACAATTGAAAGATTCCAGCTAACTAGGTTTGAAGTCATACTGTCCAATGTTTTTATATTGGTACTGTAATATTGCTTAATTTCAACTGGTTTTTTTTTTCCATTTTGTTATGTGTAATAAATTCTTAATTACTCTCTTTACCGATTATGCAAGTTATGAGTAAAAACATGAAGGCAGATAGGGCTCAGAAACAGTACTGTTGTTTTCACATGACATTGTGTCATATAGATTTGCTGGTTTAAAGCAGTGCTGGTTTGGAAAATTGTATTCCCTACTATAATCTTTATTTTTCTTGCAGAATATATTCACTGTACAGTTGGTGTATAATCATATTGTTAATACTTTTTCTTAAATTATTGCATTTTGCTTCTATTGAATATAAATAAGAATTTAATAATTTAAAATTAGTAATTGTTGACGAGTTTGCACTGTAAGTGGAATTAGTAACTGGCAGCTTAACATATACATATCCATAGTAGCCGCAGTGCAAAACTACAAATTGGTACATTACAATTTTATTACAATATTAACAATAACCATTACAGTATTAACCATAATCTAATCTCTGTTCTACATATTGCTAACATGCTTTTGAAAGGAGACCTCAACACTGGAAAGTAGCAAAGCATGGAAGAGTTCCGTTTGAATTGTTTTATCTCCCTTTGAGAATGTCCTAGTTTTTAGACAGAGATAATCTACAGTGCAGAGATTAACTACTAAAGTGGAAAAAAAGTTTAATAAACCTTACTAATTAGTATTCAGAGTTAATTAAATTAAGTAATTAAGTCTTTTATAAATCCTTTTTTTTTTTGTTAAGAAATAAATTTTTAAAATTTTTGCTTCTCTTTGATTGTTACTGTGCCCTTTTTTTTCCCCCCTCCAGATTCTTATCTTGTATGATAGTCTCCATGTAGTTGATGTAAATAAAATTGTTGAATATATACAGAGCTTGCAGAAAGAAGATGGATCGTTTGCTGGAGACGAATGGGGTAATTTTTAGATCTTTTAAATGTAGTGTCTAGGTTGACTTGTGTAAGGCTGTAAACTTAAGTTTCCTTGGATGGTCTTTTTGCATATGTATTATATGTGAACACTTTTCTGAGTCATGAAAAAGAAGGGTTTGTGAAGGACAGAATTATGTTTCATTTCTTTCATAAATATTCTCAACTTCAGTTCCATTCTTGTATTAAGAATAAAGTATCCAATTCTTAAAGAAGAAAACTTCTGGGCATTTTTAACTTAACAGTACTTTGATATACTAGATATGCTGTTTCATAAGGAACGTTTTCTACTTGCTATTTGATGGTAGTAATGATCTATATCCATGTCAACTGTGGAAGGCTTTTTCACTATGCGACAGGGAGAAGAACTGAGTTTGTACTCATGAAGTTCTGTTAGTACTGATTTTGTTTCATATAAATTCTTTATGAACAAACATGACATTTTTAAGCTGTGGCATAAATATTTAGTCACTCTAAAAGTATTTGTCACTATGGAAGACCTAAATTTTAAGAAAATCTATTGCATATCACTTTTGTTCAGGTAAAATTCAGCAACTGAGGTCTTAGCAGTGTATGTATGCTACCACAAAGGTAGACTATATGCCACATGTGCTAAATTGGTTCACAGTTTGCTGCATTCTTTTTCTTGAAGTATTGTCACAAGTGCACCGATTGCACAATGGATGTGACATTATTTCCGAGAGATGCAGCTGACGGAGTGTGATCCCTGATGTAGGACAGAGCAGCAGCTCTTTGGTTTGTGTGTTTCAGCTTGTGAATTTCTTAAGAAGACAAGTCTTGGAGAAGTTCGACCAAGAAACTAAATGTTTGCAGCTCAGTTCAATTTTAAATTGTGACTTCAAGTATTAATTGCCTGGAGTTTGTGCTACAAAAGTTATATTGGATTTGACAAGCGATCATTCTGTTACAGGTGTAGGGGCTTTGGTTTTTCTTCCAGGTACAAATATGCAAAAGAAGCCTTGTAACTTTAATTAGATTTCCCCTAACACAAGAAATGGCTTTTACTTCTGGTTGGATTGAAGGCAGGGCAAGAATTGTCTGATTATTTTTGCATTATTTCCATTGCTCTGCAATTACCTGTAGAGCACTACAGATAAACTCTAAAATTAAACAGCTGTTTGTAAATTACCGCTAGCTGAATTGATTTGGATATAACAGCTGTCCAGGTCTAAATGAGTTGTTGACTTTTACGCACAGTAAAACATACAGATCACTTACATCGTAACGTATATTTTCTAAATTACTGGGGAAATAATTGATAAGCTGGAAAATTAAATTGTATGGTGGGGGTTTTTTAGCTGATATTTGCTTTTCAATGTAGAACCTAGGATTTTAACATTTTGTTCCATATTTTCAGTAGTGATTTAAATGTATGTTTGTTGAAAGAATAATCTTATTTCATTCCTTACCCCCCACATCATAGGAGAAATAGATACAAGGTTCTCTTTCTGTGCTGCAGCAACTCTTGCACTTCTGGTAAGTCCTAAACCATCACCTGCACAAGTAGAGAATTGATTGGTACTGCTCTTTGGTACTGCTGAAGTTTCTGCAGAAGATCAGCTTGGTAGAATATCAAGTGCATTAGTTATTTTCTGACTTGCAGGGAAAACTGGATGCTATTGATGTGGGAAAAGCAGTAGAATTCGTTTTGTCATGTATGAACTTTGATGGAGGATTTGGTTGTAGACCAGGTTCCGAATCACATGCAGGACAGGTGAGTTTCTCTTTATGGAGATATTTCTCTTTATGGAGATATTTTAAATCAGCAAGCATCACATACTGCCTATAAATGTTTCTTTACAACATGTATCAGCGATGACAATTGATGCACCTCTTGTTCCCCAAATGCCTGATTCTAGTATCTTAGTTAAAAGAAGTGAACAGGTACATAACCTAATCTGGGAAGGCGAGTCGAGACTCAAGAGTTTAGGTAGGAAAAAAGATCATAACGGAACAGCTTTTAGGACTGTATTTTAGTCTTCACATAGTGATCTTGAAATTGCTAGCATCAGGATTTTTAGAGAATTTGAAATTGGTATCAGTGGAGACAGTGAAAAAGATTTATCACTGTTTCTGACACTGATCTTAATGAGACATAAAGGTCAATTGTGTAGTATGTTTGAGATTTATCAACCAATTAACCCAGATAAAAATGAGACATGAATCCTGTCACGAATTACTTAACTTTTTGAGGAAAGTCAGTTTTTAGATGACATACCTCACTTAGTAATGGGAATATTTATCAGCTAGAATCACTAGTGTTATGCACTGTTATTGGTGACAGTGAATTCTGAACAAAGCTCAGTAAAATGTACTTGAGAAGAAAATCAAGTAGTATAATTAGAACAAATTAAGGAATCTCCAGAGGAAGACAATCTAAATAATTTCTGGGAGCAGGAAGTTTACATAGTTTAAGTAAATTTAAATTTACCTTTCCTATTTTTATTTCTTTTCATGAAAGAGTTTAGTGCACTTAACCTGAATAAAAAAATCAACTTTTAATGCTGTTGCAGTTACCTGTTTATTTTGCATAATTATGGTGAGTAATGCCATAGCCAGGATTCACCTCACCACATGAAAATACTAAAGGCATTTTGTTGACAAGTGTTGGGTTTCCTGCTCCTTCTTTGTTTAAAGAAAAGGAAAAGAAGTTCAATCTGTTACATGTACTTACCTTACAGTTTTATGTACAGTAGCATTGCTCATATAGTCTAAACGGCTGGACCATGTTCTAGTGTTCAAGGAGGTCAGTTCAATAGCTGAACCCACTGTGTTTGCAGCTGGCATTTCCTGTGAGGATTAGATCTGTTGTGCTTATTCACATACTCCTTAAAAAGCGCTCTCTTTCACCTCCATGGAAGTTCAGTACTTTTCTGGGAATGTTGCCAAACTTGATCTCCTTTTATGACCGGGGAACCTGCCTAGCAGATGAGAGAAAGGCAGTGGATATGTCTATCCAGACTTGAATATAGCTTTTGACATGCTTTCCCACAGAATTGTCCTGGACAGGCTGCAGCCCACGGCTTGGACAGGTGCAGTCTTGGCTGGGTGGAAAACAGGCTGCGTGGCCAGACCCAGAGAGTAGCGGGGAATGATGCTAAATCTAGTTGGCAAAGGGTTACAAATGAGATTCTCCAGGGCTCAGTTTTGGAGCCAGTCCTGTTTGATACCCTCATCAGTGGTCTGGACAAAGGAATCGAGTGCATCCTCAGTAAGGTCACAGGAAGGACCAATTTGTGTGGGAGTTTTGATTCACATGAGGGCAGAAAGCTCGGCAAAGGGGTTTGGACAGGCTGAGTCCACAGGCCAAGGCCAACTGTGTGATGTCCAACAAGGCCAAGTGCTGGGTCCTGCACTTGTGTCACAACAACCCTGTGAAATGCTCCAGGTTTGGGGAAGAGTGGCTGGAAAGCTGCCCAGCAGTAAAGTACCTAGGGGTGCTGGTCGACAGGAGCTGAACATCAGCCCAGGTGTGCACGGTGAGCAAGAAGGCGATTGGCACCTGGGCTATACCAGCCACGGTGTGGTCACTGGACCAGGGCAGTTGCTGTCCCTTGTGCTGGCACTGCTGGGGCACCTCCAATCCTGAGGGCAGTTTTGGGCCCATCACTTCCAAAAGGACATGGTGCTGGAGCATATCTAGAGAAGGGTAATGGAGCTGGGGAAGGGTCTGGAACATAAGGCCTGTGAGGAGCANCCACAGAATTGTCCTGGACAGGCTGCAGCCCACGGCTTGGACAGGTGCAGTCTTGGCTGGGTGGAAAACAGGCTGCGTGGCCAGACCCAGAGAGTAGCGGGGAATGATGCTAAATCTAGTTGGCAAAGGGTTACAAATGAGATTCTCCAGGGCTCAGTTTTGGAGCCAGTCCTGTTTGATACCCTCATCAGTGGTCTGGACAAAGGAATCGAGTGCATCCTCAGTAAGGTCACAGGAAGGACCAATTTGTGTGGGAGTTTTGATTCACATGAGGGCAGAAAGCTCGGCAAAGGGGTTTGGACAGGCTGAGTCCACAGGCCAAGGCCAACTGTGTGATGTCCAACAAGGCCAAGTGCTGGGTCCTGCACTTGTGTCACAACAACCCTGTGAAATGCTCCAGGTTTGGGGAAGAGTGGCTGGAAAGCTGCCCAGCAGTAAAGTACCTAGGGGTGCTGGTCGACAGGAGCTGAACATCAGCCCAGGTGTGCATGGTGAGCAAGAAGGCGATTGGCACCTGGGCTATACCAGCCACGGTGTGGTCACTGGACCAGGGCAGTTGCTGTCCCTTGTGCTGGCACTGCTGGGGCACCTCCAGTCCTGAGGGCAGTTTTGGGCCCATCACTTCCAAAAGGACATGGTGCTGGAGCATATCTAGAGAAGGGTAATGGAGCTGGGGAAGGGTCTGGAACATAAGGCCTGTGAGGAGCAGCTGAGGGTACTGGAGTGTTTAGTCCTGAGAAAAGAAGGTTCAGGAGAGACTTTACTGTTCCACAACTACCTGAAAGGAGGTTGTGGCAAGGTGGGGATCGGCCTCTTCTCCCAGTCAGTCAGTAACAGGACAAGGGAAAATGACCTCGATTTGCACTGCAGGAGATTCAGGTTGGATATTGGGAAGAATTTCTTCACTGGAGGAGCGGTTAAGCATTGGAACAGACTCCCTAGGAAAGTGGTGGAGTCTCCATCCTTGGAAGTGTTAAAAAAATGAGTAGATGTGGCACTTCGTGACATGGTTTAATGTTATTTGGTGGTACTAAGTTAAAGGTTGGACTCAATGATTTTAGAGGTCTTTTCCAGCCTTAATGATTCTATGATTCTTGGTTTTTTGTGCTTAGCTGCTTTCTTAGTGACCGCATTTCTTACTGAAATGTGACCAAAGTATGCTGTTGCACCATAAATGTTATCTCCCAGGAAAAAAACATTAATTTTTAAATTAATTATTAAAAGGGGATTAATCAATGCAGGTATATTACATGGCACTTTGAAAGTAAGCATACCATGACCAAACACATAGGGAATTGCCAAGATAGTTAATGATCCGGTTAGCCTGTTTCTGCTAGGGAATTCATTTGCTCTTTTGTTTACTCTCTGCAAGCAGTAGGGTAAAAGGCNCCTGCTGTGAGGAGCAGCTGAGGGTACTGGAGTGTTTAGTCCTGAGAAAAGGTTCAGGAGAGACTTTACTGTTCCACAACTACCTGAAAGGAGGTTGTGGCAAGGTGGGGATCGGCCTCTTCTCCCAGTCAGTCAGTAACAGGACAAGGGAAAATGACCTCGATTTGCACTGCAGGAGATTCAGGTTGGATATTGGGAAGAATTTCTTCACTGGAGGAGCGGTTAAGCATTGGAACAGACTCCCTAGGAAAGTGGTGGAGTCTCCATCCTTGGAAGTGTTAAAAAAATGAGTAGATGTGGCACTTCGTGACATGGTTTAATGTTATTTGGTGGTACTAAGTTAAAGGTTGGACTCAATGATTTTAGAGGTCTTTTCCAGCCTTAATGATTCTATGATTCTTGGTTTTTTGTGCTTAGCTGCTTTCTTAGTGACCGCATTTCTTACTGAAATGTGACCAAAGTATGCTGTTGCACCATAAATGTTATCTCCCAGGAAAAAAACATTAATTTTTAAATTAATTATTAAAAGGGGATTAATCAATGCAGGTATATTACATGGCACTTTGAAAGTAAGCATACCATGACCAAACACATAGGGAATTGCCAAGATAGTTAATGATCCGGTTAGCCTGTTTCTGCTAGGGAATTCATTTGCTCTTTTGTTTACTCTCTGCAAGCAGTAGGGTAAAAGGCAGGTACAGGAACAAACCATAGACTGGATGCAAAATTTTGATATAGGCCATATCCACCCTGTAGAAGTCAGTTTGTCTACTCTGGCTTGAGAGTCTGTGTTTTTAAAATAAAATTGTACGGCTCTCTCAGATCTCCTAGGATCACTTTCCAAACCTTGCATTAGTGTCCTATATTAGTAAAATATTGCAAATTGTGTTACTGGTACTTTTTTACAAAAGCAACTGTAACAATAACATGCTTTTCTGAAGGAAAACTCTTTGAAACTAAAAGTTGAAATGTGTGTGAGCTTATTCATGACTCTATTGCTGCTTTGAGATCTTCCTGCATTTAGTCTGCTAAACTATACTTAGTTTGTAAATACACAAAAAATTTATGTCTGTAATTTTAGATCTATTGTTGCACAGGATTTCTGGCTATAACAGACCAGTTGCATCAAGTAAATGTTGACTTGCTGGGTTGGTGGCTTTGTGAACGTCAGTTACCTTCTGGAGGTCTCAATGGACGACCAGAGAAGGTATTGTGTGGCTTCTTTTCTTTGTTCAAACCTCAATAGAGATTATTTTTTTCTGAAGCTGAACTACTTCTGCAAAATGCCATGACTTCTATAAAACATTCAGTAATTTTTCAAAGAAGTCAAGCCTTCATCCCGATTCTTTCTTTTGTTACTAACACCTGTCATGCAGTCCTTAGCTATGCTGCGTTTGAGTCCTCAGTATAGGGAAGTACACATAGTGAAGGATGTCTTGCTGACCACTTGAACCATTATCCTGTTAACCTGGGTGTTTAATATTTTCTGACTTTGGGAATGATATTTTCTATAGGATTTGTATAAAAAGTACTGTTTTACTGGATGTAAATCTCGAGTGTCAGAGTGTTCCACATCACACTAGAAATTTGTGTAACCCAGAATAATCTCTGGCAAGTAGATAATCAACCAACAGATTCCCCTGCTTCCCCTCTTGCCCCCAAAGTACAAATAGTTGATACAAACTTCTTTGTATTTCCTCTTTAAAGAAGTGTTGTGGTTTCTCAGCCTCTCTCACAGAAGGTGAAGTGCCTAAAAATCATATTCTTGGGGTCGTCTTTCTTGAAGACATTTGAAAAAGATACTTTCCCTTCCTGAAAACAGAAGCCCGCTGAAAAGAGACTCTGTCAAGAAATTATTTTGCTCCAAAGACACTCTTAAGTGTTGTGTCTCCGCAAGAGTATTATGACAGCACACCTGATAATGTGCAGAATTACCAGTAAAATTTGCAACATTATGTTTAAAACCGAAGCAAATATTTAATCTGCTTCTCTGCTTGCCAGTTACCTGATGTATGTTATTCGTGGTGGGTGCTAGCTTCTTTGAAGATGATTGGTAGGATACAGTGGATTGACAGAGAGAAACTGCGTGGCTTTATTTTGGCTTGCCAGGATGAGGAGACTGGAGGATTTGCTGACAGGCCGGGAGATATGGTAAGTAATATTTTTTCTAAATAAAATACACCTAAAAATTTCAACTGGAAATTCCAACCTCTGTTTGAGTGTAACTCAGCTCATGGTCCAGGTGGGTTTTGCAGAGGCTGCAGTTTACTCTGAAGGAAGAAGAGGGTAGAAATGCCATTGAAGGGGGCACATTCTTTATAATGCACATGTATCCCCCGGTGAAGTCACTTGCCATTCCTTACAACATCAAATCTGGTTTGGTCCCCCATAACACATGCAACACAAACCATTTCTCACAAGACCGTTTGGATGATCTATGTAAAAACATTGTGTTTGGTGGTGAGTTTTCCAGTGCGTTGGGTTTTCTTTGGGTTTATTATTTTGTTTTGTGAAATTATCTGCAGGCTGAAGTCTGGTGTAGGTTAAGTAGTCGTCAGCTCTCTTGGTGGTTTTGTCTGATCTAATTAAATAATGAGTTTTTATTAAGAATCCCTATACACTAACTTTCATTCTTTGCTAGCCCAGCCACTGAGTAAGTCTTGTAGCTGACATTCGTCTAGCTGAGGGAGGAAGAAGCTTTTGTGATAACATCTTCAAGAGGCTGGTGCCATGGATTTTTTTTGCTTGTTGAGAGAGCAGTTACAATTTAGCCAGTCTGTTCTCTCTGGTTTCAAGCGGAAGTAATTGACATTGTCCCGGTGAAATGACAAATAAAGTTTGTATCTTTCAAGAGTCCTGGACAGGTAAAATAAAAAGTATTATGAGACTAAAATAAAAGCATTATGAGACTTCATTGCAGTTCCTATCGAACTTATCGGCTTATTTGTTAACGGTCTGGAGAGGTATTAGCTGTTTTTATTGCAGCTGCCCATGTCTGCTGCCTTCTCCACAAATGCATTAAAAAATAAAGTAATTTTTTATTTTTTTGCAAGCTGCTACTTTATTCCCAGTTGGGGGAGAAATCTTCTAACTCCAATGTGTCATTTGGAAAGTGTTTTTGTGTTCTTAAAATAGGAAGAGTTTTGTATTTCTAAGGAGCTTACAGGAAGACCTTTTCCCTTTTCAGAATTCTCAAAGAAAAGCCCAGAACTTGAAGTCGAAATGCTTTTCTAGCTTTGAGTACTGAAATATTTGTGTCTTTTTGGAAGAGCAGCTCTGAAGAGCCTTTTCTCTGTATCTAAGGAGAGCACCTTTGCGAGAGTTTTTCTATGTTACATTAGCAGTCATATTATTTTTACCTGTCTTTGATTGCTGAAGTGTAGAAAATTCTACTCCTGTAGAAATGCTGACTCCCAGGTTTTTGCTTTATTCCTGCAGAAACTCATTCCTAACAGACCTTGTTGTTTTGGGGGATTTTGTGTTTGGGTTGATTTTTCATTTGTTTGTTTTGTAGGGGGGAGAGGGGGTGGTGGTCCTGTGGTTTTAGGAGTAGAGGTTTGGGGGGTTTTTGTTTTTATTTATAGTCCTGGGAGGTTTTCTAGCAAAACAGGTTGCTGCTTCCCTCTCAAGGTTTTACAGCACAGCTCTGTATTTGGGGACCAATAAAGAGCATTATGATGTTTCTGAAGAACAAATGGGTAATTTATGGAAGCGGTACCTGTAGATGATCCAGTTTACTTTTAAAATGTTCATTATCTTTGCTTCTACCACCCTGTGATATGGCATGCTAATAGACAATGTGAGTGCTTTCTAGAGTTGAAAATCATCTTAGCAGCAGATGATTGACAAGCATTCCTGAGTAAATCATAGTATTGTAAATGCGTGCTATGGAAATTGTCTTCCCTGTCAGCACATGCTAGCACAAATGCGATTTTATTCAGTTGTATTGTCTTCCCAAGCCATGGGGGAGATTTTCAGTTCTCTTGCTGTCAAATGACAGTTTCATTCCATACAAGTGAAAAACCAATTGACTTTTGGAAACAGACACAAGCTTTCTTTTTTCTTCCAGGTGGATCCATTTCACACCTTATTTGGTATTGCTGGACTATCTTTGTTAGGAGAAGAACAAATTAAGGCCGTCAATCCTGTCTTTTGTATGCCAGAAGATGTCCTTCGAAGAATAAACGTACAGCCTGAGCTTGTAAGCTAAGCCTCGTAGAGACAAAAGCTTTGTATGACCAATTGCTTTGGTTTTACTGATTTATAATCTCATCTGTGAAACTGTCGGCATATTGTTCTTTCAGATGCGTTTACATTATGGAAGTAAAGCAATAGCTTTGCTGTGGACTTTGTCACTTTATAAATAGTATCAGAACAGGCTGGTTCTCATAATCTGAGTGTAACGTGTTCTTTGGTTGTATTCTAAGATGTGTAGAAACATTTCAATTCTGTATCTAAATGTATGGCCCTTGGCTTTTTTTTTTTTTTTTTTTTAATACAACATTCAAATCAGAGCTTGACTGTGTGAATGCTTAACTTTTCTATTCCTGTAATAGCAACCATGCTAGTACTGGTCTTCATACTGGCCTGTCTTGATGGTGGATCATGCAAAGCGCTTAAAAACAAAAACAAAAATAAACCAATAAAATCCTACCTAAGGCATGCATTTAATACCGCACACTTACATATTTAATTCTTCCTGTTCACCTTTGTCATCACTTTTCTATACTGAGAAAGAGCTGCTTCTTCTCACAGTAATATATACCAGTAAAGTCATGATTATGGTTCTTTCAAATATATAAATGCCTTTATTTATTGATGAGTCCCTTAGACAAAATTCAACTGATACTTGAGATACAGCATACCTTGAGTACGTATAGTGAAACTTGCTAACATTAAACACTCTAGAGAAGGTCTCTGTCGGACAGTGACTTGTAATTGAACATAGAGTTGATTCTAAATTTGTTGCTGGGTTGAAATCCTGCTTTTGTAGCTTTTAAGACACTAATTGTCAACACTTGATTTTTGTGTAATTGAAAATAAAACTAGCTGTGGAAAATACTTGTTCTCTGAAGGGTGAAATCCTCTTTGTCTTCATAGAAGTGCTAAAATTGCCTCTTAATTTGCATTCCATATATCCTGGCTTAGACTGAATGATACTCAACTTGTAATATACAGTAAAAGGTAATTGTGAAGGGTAGGAGGTCTTTGATAATCTCTGTGCTTATCTTTAAGTAAGGCCTAAAGTTGTTTCACCTGTACTTCACTCAGCAGAGATTGCCACCCAAGATTTGGCCTGCATAGTTTTCATACTAGCAGAACTGTATATTGATGTGTAGTCATTTAAAATAAAAACCCAAACTCACAGAGTAGAAAATACTGGTTTAGGCTACAATATTGGGAATTAATTTGGTAATAGTAAAGACTACTCTAGCCATGACCAGCTTTTGAACCAACTTCAGTCACAGTAACAAAAGTGCCTTTTAGCACTTCAGAAGCAAAGGCTTTATCTTGAGTACAGCAAAACAGCCCAAAGTCCAGTGTGGCTGAAGAGAGTGCCTTAGTCAAGGCAGTCAAGGGAACGGTTTAGCTTTTTCTCTCCTCTTAAGGGTGTCTCATTATAATCCTCCTTGTAGTTCTGCCGTAAGAGTGCCTCAGACAGGAGAGGGGTATAAAGCTATACATTTCCTAACAGCTCAAAGGACCAAGAGCCACCCTTAAAATGGTCTATTCCTTCTCCCACGTTTCATATCCCCCCTCACACCTCCACCACCAACCTGAAAAGTGTAGTCTATTCCTGCTTCTGGCAGCTCTGAAATCCCACATCACTGTTGCACCACAACTACAGACCTTGAATCAGCTTGCTCCTACCAAAACGTTGACCCTTAAATTATCAAAACTCTGACAGATCTCGAATCTGACAGGCTACACTCTGCCTGGAGTAGCCTTGCCAGCATCTCCTGATTCCAAATTCCAGGCCAAGAAAGCTATCTTTCATTGTCCCAAAACATGTACCCAAACTCCATTCACTGCATCTCATGCAGAATTTTCAAAGACAAAAAATCAAACCCACAGTGTAGCCTCAAACTTTTGGGCAAACTTTCAGAATAACTAGAGTGATCTGGGTCCTTTGCAGCAGTAACTTTGTTCAGAAATTGCTCAGCATTTGAATGGAGGTGAGAGGAATGGCACAGCAGGCCGTTTGGAGTAGGTAAATGCTTATGGGCATAGCGGACATCTTCTTTCTTTGTTTTTTTTTGGTTGCCACAGGAGATGGCGTGCAACAGATGAGCAGAGTATCGTCCACTACCGAGGACAGTATTTTTGTGGAAGAGGTCCGTGTTGGCTGGCATGACCTCCAGCCTTCTGTTTTTGCAAATGATGACGAGGCAGCAGCATCCCAGTTAAATCGATGTTGTTCTTCTTGAGGATGGATTCTGACGCGCAGCCCTCTGAAAGCGAAGTTGAAGGGCCAATGGTCTGAGGGGATAAGGTGGAGAGAGACTGCAGAGTGGGACGGGCGAGGTGCTTAAAGCAGTGCAGTGGTGAGGGGTGTTCAGATCAGTGATGTTTTCGTGCTGACAACAGCTGTGGGATTCATTCCAATGAGGCGAGCATGTGCTGGGCACAGCAGTTCCAGTCTCGAGGTGTCCGACCTCGTCCGGCGGCATCTTTCCAGATGCAGAGCTGTTTTCTATGCGTACGGTAGTCTCGCATATTACGGTCACGTCGTGTTACGTGTAGCCTCTGAATGCTCTGGGTGGAGCTGCACAAGCCCAGAGCGCTCCCGCTACGGCGGCCCCGCTGTGCCCCGCCCCACCGCGCCTCACGCCACTACGGGCCGGCTCAGCCATGCCCGCCGCCCGCCCGCTGCTCTCAGTCAGGGATCCTGCGCCGCCCCTGCTCGGCACGGCCCGCTGCGGCAGGTCTCAGGCGCGGGCCGGGCCAGGGCGGTTCTGCTGGGCGGGGCGGTTTTGCGGGGCGGGGCGGTTTTGCGGGGCGGGGCAGGGCTGCGTATGGGGCGGGGGTGCCCCGTCTGCCGCCTTT
The DNA here is from genome assembly GCA_013399835.1 of Leptocoma aspasia. NCBI lineage: Eukaryota > Metazoa > Chordata > Aves > Passeriformes > Nectariniidae > Leptocoma > Leptocoma aspasia. Next base: position 340,307 of record VXAX01008045.1, read on the forward strand.
CCGTGGCGAAAGTGGCCATTGGGCGCGGGAGCGCTTCCGGGGCAGCGTCATCTTCGTGATCACCATCATCATGACAACGCTCCGCGCCTTCACCTGTGACGACCTCTTCCGATTCAACAACATGTGAGCGCCGGCTGTCCCTTCTCCCTGCCCCCGAGCCCCTGCGCGCTTCCCCAGCCCGCGGGGTCCTCGGGGCGCCCCGCCGGCCGGGCGGGCCCGGGCCCGTGGTGAGCACAGCACTCTCTTCCCCCACAGCAATCTGGACCCGCTGACCGAGACCGTATCCTTCCCGACGGGGCAGGGGCGCGGGGTCGGGCGCGGGCGGCGCAGCCGTGGCGGCCGCAGTTGCTCCTTAACCGAGCGCCCAGTACGGGATTCCCTTCTACTTGCAGTACCTCGCCCACTGGCCCGAGTATTTCATCGTCGCCGAGGCGCCCGGCGGGGAGCTGATGGGCTACAGTGAGTGCGGGGTGTTCCGGCGGTAACGTCTCCCTTCATTGCCTATTTCGGGGATTATAACGCGGGAGGTTTTCTTACTCTTCGCGTTTACCAAATATCCAACATGGAAGAGGAACCTTGCGTTACATCTTCTCGTTTCTTAAATGTCTTAGGGTATTATGTAGGACTCGTGGCCGTAGCTTCCAGTTTGATGTTCCTAGCGCAGCGAGGAGCCTGGGCTGTGGTAACATCCACCCATATTTGGGGAATGGGTATTTCTGTAATCTGAAAATAAGTCCCTACGTTCCCTACACACAGTCGGTAAAAGTGCTGGGCTTGCGTTTTGTATTGCCCTGTAAGGGAAAGCTCTGGGCCTGGATGTCATTTGCTCATTTGCTGTGGAGTATTTGTGTTTTTCAGAAATCGGGCCAAAGAGAACTGCCAGGAGGCGGGGTGGGGCAGAGTAATGGTTTTTGCAGGGACCCGGGAACTAAAAGTACTTGACATACTAAAGCTGAACGTATGTGTGCTGTATAAAACGTTTCTCTGTACCCACCACACTTGTTGCTTATTAGCAGCGACTGTGATATCACTGATAAAAGCACAGGGTGGAAGTGTGAATGTTCATTAATAAACTTAACACTGGCCCATTGTAGAAAGGAGAGAAACTAGAAAAAAGCCCCCCAAAACACCATCCCCACCTCCACTTCTTTTTTCTTTTTTTTTTCCCCTTAAACACATCGTGTTTGCAGGGCATTAGCTTTCTATTGCCAGATTGGCAAAGCTTCCCAAGGTCTATTCTCCCATAATCTCCAAAAGTCTCGCATAGTTGCTCGGATGGTAGTTTTGGGTTTCTAGCCCTCTGCTCCTCCTTTATTTCAGTCAGCTCTTAAACTTTGGTTCAGTGAAAGATTTGTGAGAATTGCTTAAAATTTGCATTTAGAAGTCACCTCAAGCAAGGAATTTGCAAACTTGTTTGGAGTTTTCTTACACTAGTCAAGAAACTGCTGTAATATTTGAGCAAAATGACATTTTTAGCGGCTGCTGAATCATAGAGTGAAAAGGTAGACATCCCTGTTTTAGCCTTTACCACAACCATTGTAACGTGTGTTTATCCACGGCTTATTCCTCTTGTGAAGTTGTTTGGCTGCAGGCAGTGCATTACTCCAAAGGCGCTGCTGCACTGATGCTCTGTATGTTCTCAGTCATGGGCAAAGCCGAAGGCTCCGTGGCTAGGGAAGAATGGCACGGACACGTTACTGCTCTCTCTGTTGCACCGGAGTTTCGACGGCTGGGTTTGGCTGCTAAATTGATGGAGCTCCTGGAAGAAATTTCAGAAAAGTGAGTAGTATTTAAATTTAAATTACTTTAAATTTATCTTTTAAAGTAATATTTGAAAATATTTTTTCTACAGACACCTGTCCCTAGTTTACGTGGCAGAATTTTGCTTTATGTGGTGTTCTGATTTTCTGAAATTCCTCGTAGTTGGAGAAAAAGAGTTATGAAACTTGCTTAGCACTTTAAAATCTCAGGGTTTCTCTGAAAGCTAACTTGCCAGAGTAAGGAGGACGTAGCCTACATTTCAGTAGACATACTGTGTAAAAGAACATTCATTGACAGGAAAAGAGCTTTGTGAAACGTCAGTGTGAAATGTGTTTGCTGTAGGGCCTCCAACATACTTGTTCAGTAAACTGTGGGCTTTGTGCAATGCCCTCAGACACAATCCTGAACTTGGTTACTTGTATCTGAGAAAATTTAGTATAGTGTCAGATGAACCCACTGGGAAATGTCCTTAACTGATTCTGGTAGGGCAACCCCGCTATGGTTGGTAAGCTTGGAAAATAGTACAATGTTTTGAAAAATTTGCCTTGTGAAATTAAGGGTCTGTCAGGCGACTGAATTTTGTGACCAATTCCACTCCTCCTAATCCAAGCAATCTAAAACGTGCATATTTTTTTAATCGTATCGTATGGATTTAGGCCTGTGGGGGCATTTAGCTTGTCCCGTTTTTTCCGATCAAATTTCTGAACCCACTGACCGGTGTAGAACGGCCGTGCGACAAAAATAAAATTAAATCCTTGTCTATATTTGAATTTTCCCTTGGTAAAGGAGTGTATCTGTTATTACAGTGTGAAAAATGTTTAATTAGTATACTACATTGGACTTGCTTCGGTTTCATTACAATTTGTGAGTTGTTGCTTAGAAATGCATCTATCTACTATTTCTTAATGTGGTTTTGTTTATTTGTTTTTTTTTCCTCCCCTGCTAAAGAAAGGGTGGATTTTTTGTCGATCTCTTTGTGAGAGTATCAAATCAGGTTGCTGTAAATATGTATAAGCAACTAGGCTACAGTGTGTACCGGACAGTCTTAGAGTACTACTCAGCTAGCAGTGGGGAGCCAGATGAAGATGCTTATGGTAAGTTCTTGTTTGGTCTCAAATTGAATGGAACGATTTTCATGTTGAGGGTTCCTGGGCTTGTTTGTAAGACTATTTTTTTTTTTTGGTATACGAAACAATTTCAGATAGTTGCTGATTAATGGGATTTTTGTATCTTTTGTATTTTTGTAACTTTTCCTACTGAAGATTATATCAGTTACAAAATTTCATCTTGCCATTTACACATTTTGTAGCATCTCTGGCAAAATCAACTGCAGAACAAGAATAAATGAGAAGGGATGTCAGTGCTCTCTTCCTTTCATGCCATAACAGGGACTTGAGGATTTGTTTTTCTCAGATGTCTACCTATAAATTAACAATTGTCAGCGTTCAAGAATGGCAGAGAATTGGGTGACATTTTCAATTTAAAAGGGAAGGAACATGGAAATTCAAGTATGTTAATTATGTTAACAAAAGTGAACTACCAGGTGCTTCCTCTTTCTAGGTCCTTTTTTAAATTATTCTCCCGAAGGGTTACGTGGCCAGGCTGTGTACTGTTTTTGTTCTTGCACTGTTTATTTGATATGTAGTAGCACTGCAAAATACAGGGGCTCGGATAGACACCTACCATTGCTGCACGTGACTTAAGTCGTATATTTGTCCCTTTAGCCTGTCATTTCCTTTCCATTCAGCTTAAGCCCTTGAGAGTTCAAGGAATAGCTGCACAATGCTCCTAATCATACAGTATAATTTTAGGTAGTACTGTGTGGAGCAGGGAGTTGCATCCTTATGGGTCCCTTCCAACTTGAGGTAGTCTTACGATTCTAGGAAACTTCCTTGATTAAAAGTTATTTTAACGGAGAAGTCACTTAATATGGCTTTGTGCAATGACTGCATTACTATTATAACATTTTTTCCTGTTGGTATAGACATGAGAAAAGCTCTTTCCAGAGATACAGAGAAGAAATCAGTTATACCTCTGCCTCATCCTGTGAGACCAGAAGACATCGAGTAACTTTAAGCCGTGGTTCTCATGCAATTTACTAAGGGTCAGGTACCATCTCCTATAACCCCCAACAACTTATGGATAAGAAGTTTTAGGCTGAATGTTTTTCCCCTAAAATATTAAAAAGCAGTGATGAGAAGCTGACTAACACTGCTTCTCTTGGTAATGTCTGTATACTGCCACACTTACTCTGTTATTTTTCCTTTCACATATTGGAGATTTGGAGACTATTAAAATGGAATTACCTCCTGTATGGTCTTCTCTTGATCTTCTTGCTGCGGGTGGAATTTACTTCTGTTTCAGGAAGCATCTCATCGAATAGTCTGTGATTTAACAGTTCCCGTGCCAGGTTAATTGCGGTGGAAGAAGGCAAATGAAGCCAGGACACTCAACAAGGATGCCCCAAACCCCCGCCAATAACAGGTTACCAAATAAAAAACACTCAGGTTACAAAAATACTAAAAGCTCAGGTACAAAAATACCAAACCCCCAGCCTACAAAAATAGCAAAAACTCAGCCTACAAAAAACTAGGTTCCAAAATACAATAACCTTGTTTCAAAAGAGTAGAAAACCAAATTTCAAAATACCAAAGAAAACCAGGTTTCAAAATCAGAGATTTAAAATACCAGAATTTTAACCTAACCCAAAGTTCCAAAATACCAAAGTAACCCAATTTCAAAATACCAGACAGCAAGTTCAGAAATACCAAAATAACACAGTTTCAAAACACTGGAATACCAAGTTCCAAAACACCAAAATAATTCCATTTAAAAATAACAGAATATCAGTTCCAAAATATCAAAGTTACCCCGTTTCAAAATATCAAACTGCAGAATACCAATTTTCAGATCTATTACGTGGGCAGGATTCCCAAACCCAAAAGAATGCAATATTGTTAACGTGGGATCTGTGCTACCAAAATGGGTATTTTCTCCTCTGAAAAGCTTTCCTCTGATGACCATCAATACATGCATTTATTCTAATTGTACAGCCAAATGCGATAAGAATTTTACTTTAAATACAAACACTTGTAGTAGCTGTCTGCTTAGTTTGCGTCTGTGAGAACCGGCATTTGGGCCAGAGAGCTGCGGTCGGGATCAAAGGACGGAGTAAATCTGTTCCCTGCAGATGCACAGGGAAAGACTGAGTAGCAGGCAAAGGGAGTATTTGTAAACTATATCGATATTTCACTGAAATTCAGGGTGGAACAGTGATGGGTATGCTCGGGTTCAGTCAGGATTAGCCATAAACGACATGGCCAGACCCCTGACCCATCAAGGGACATGTCAAAAGCTTCAACACAAACACAGGTCAGTAATGACTACAGAAGAAAAATTATCGGTAATCGCTTACAGTCCGTGGGGAATTTCCTCCGTAATTACAAACCTAGGACGTATAGAATTTTGGAGGCGGAATCCCAGTTTTGGCCACGGGCACCCAGATGAGAAGGCCGGTTCTTTTCCACGGAAAGCCCAGCACCCCAGTGTCTCAGGGGCAGACAAGGGCCATGTAGGGGAGGGAACGACTGTCGGGACCTTTCTCCACCTCACCCCCCGCTCCAAGATGCAGCAGCTCCAGGTGTGACCAGTGAGGATGAGGAGGGGGCACCTCCTGCCAGAGGCCGCTTTCAGAGGGTTACCGGGGCACACCTGCACAGGGAGTTGCTAGTCGAGCGGGGGCAGCACAGGCATCCCGAGAGTCCCTCCAGGATCAACGGTCGCAGGATCCAGCAGGGGCTGGTGAGCGCCCGGATGCACCTGGGCACAGAGCATCGCTTCAAGAAAATGCCTAAGGAAAAGCCCTTGTGCCAAGAGGCAGCACCTGAGCAGGCAGACCAGTGTGTGTGCTCCCAGGTGGAAACTTTCAAGTTTCCCCTTTCATCTTGTCAGTCCCTCCCCAGACCCCCCAGAAAAGAGAGGGACTATTAGCAGAAAAGGGGTTTAAAGTAAGGGAAAAGGCTTCCTTTCCTATAATTAGCTGTGTCCAAATTGAAGGGGAATCTGCTTCCCCTACAATTTTAATGGTTTCAATTGAAGGAAACCCTGCCTTTTCCATGCTGCTAGGGGTATTAATATACAAGGAATCCCCATTTTCCATTATTTTCCAGTTTAAATGGAAGGCAAACACCTTGATGATGCTATTTTATGGGTTTGAATTAAGGGTAACTCCCCCCTTTTCATCATCTTAAGGTTTAAATTGAGGGGGAAGCCCAGGTGTCCCTCCTTTATAAGGCTTTGAACTGAGGGAAAAATCCCCCTTTCCCCATCACCAGAGATATTTAAAGTGGCAAATCCCCATCTTTCTCCAATAGTTTAGGGGATTAAATTAAAGGGGAGAAACCATTTATTTGCCATTGTATCGGTTTTAGGTAGAGGTAACCCCCCATTTTCCCTCAATTTAAGGGGTTTAATTGAGGGAAGCGCCTTCTTTTTCAGCACTATAAGGGTTTAAATCTACATTTCAGGGTGTTCCTACCCACACCCCAGTACCAAATGTCACACCGGTGTGGGCCCGGCACACGTGTACTCCTTATGCCGCCCAGGAGCCTATTTTCTTCTTATTTATAATGTACATCACCCTAATTAGAGGTCCTAATGAGAGTTACACCATTCATGTCATTACCATTCTTCTCTGCTGTGCTTAGTCACACGTGGAGTACTACTGAGCAATCACTAAGGAATAATTAAGCAAGTTAACAACAAATTATCAAACTTAACCTAGCTATGTTGCCAAAACACAAACCTTATTTCTTACCAGTTTTCTGCCCTTTCGCTTAATATAGTTGCAGCAAGAAAGAAAGAAAGCCTTGTCATTTCCCTGATGAGTTTTCTTCTTTATTGAGCACTTTGCTCACCTTGTATTTAGTCAGAGGAGCCAAACAGCTACAGCTCCTCTGAGGGCTTTTATACCTCGTGGGATTTGCCTCCTCCTTTTTCCTGGGTGTGGTGGGAACGAGGGGCAGGGCCAGTCAGGGGTATATTAACCCCAGCCTTTGCTGAGGGGCTTCATTCCCTCTCTGGGATCAGCTAGGATAAGAGCTCTCCTCTCTTTTCAGTGAAGAGCGTCTTTCAGCTTATCCTAGCTTGTTTTCAGCAGGTGCTTTTGGGTATCTAAAGCAGCAGAAGCTTTGAAGCTAATGTGAAGAGAATAGAATACAGGGAGTATTTAAGTTCATGATTTTGGGTTGTGTGTTTAGGGGTGATAAGATGCTTTTGGAATTTCTGGGTTTACTCTTGTTTGGTTTTTCTTTTTTTTTTTTTTTTT
>VXAX01008046.1:31045-41782 GCA_013399835.1 Leptocoma aspasia
CCCGGGGCCGCCGCACGGTGCCCCGGCAGAGCCGGGCGCGGGCCCCGCTTGTTCCGAATCGGCGTTAACAGAAACACCGTGATACACGACAAAACCGTGTGACGTCATCAGCTCCCCGTCCGCCCGGGCGCCTCCTCCGGGCCCGCGGGAGGAGCGGGGACGGGGCGGGGGCCGGGCGGGGGCTCAGCGCAGGAGGAGAGGGGCTGTGGGCAGGAGCTGGGCCAGGGGGGATCGGTGTTGGGGTGCTGCGGGGGGGGACAGCGGCGCGGCCAGGGACAGGGGGGTGACAGTGGCCTTGCGCAGGTGCTGGCGGCACGGGGCGGAGCAGGGCCGCAGGAGCCCCGCCCGCGCCGCAGCTCCCCGGTACGGCGGGGCTGTAGCTTGGGGTACGGGCCTCTGCCCCAACTCAGGAAGGGTCCCTCGGTGTTCCGCACCCTCGTGGGGGGCACGGGGCCCTCCGGGCAGAGCCCTGTGGGACAGAGACTGGCATCAGTGGGGCACAGTGCCCCTGGCAGCCCCAGCTCCTCTCGTCCCTGGGGGTGTCTGGTCACCCGGCCTGGCAGGGGCTTTGCTCTGGGCTCCCACTGCCCCACTGTGGGCAGGGGCTCTGGCATGACCCCACGGCTGGCAGCAGCACCTACCCAGGCCTTTCTGGGGCTCTCCGGGCATTCAGCTTCATTGGGAGCACCTGTGGGAGAGAGGGGACGAGGATCAGTGCCAGGTCTTTGTCCCTGGGGTTTCCCCATGTCTTGGGGAAAGGTATGTGGGACAGAAATATCTGGCAGAGCCCCACAGGTGGGGGGCTCCCAGTCTTTGGGGCAGCCCCCAAACATGTTCCCCCCAAGGGGCCCACCCAGCAGAGCTCTTCCCTGGGCACACACCCTGCTGGTGCCTCTGATACCTGCAGAGGTGCCGTGTCCTGGAGCTCCTGCATGCCTCGCTGGGCCTCCCGTGGTCTGTGGCCAGTGCTCAGCGCTGCCCGGGAGCCCTTGGGCACAGTCCCTGTGTGACAGAGGAGACAGTTCAGCCCGTGTGGGCGAGGGGCTCAGAGCCCTGCTGGAGTCACCAGCTGGGCACGGAGCCATCCTGGGGCACACTGGCACAGCCTGCAGTGCCACACACCGGTGCCCCTCCCTGCCAGCCTTGCCAGGGCCAGGCCCCTCGGCACAGCCCAGCTCCGAGGGGTTGCCCAGGGAGCCCTGGCTGATGCCAGCGGGAGGATGTGATGGGCACAGAGCTCCATCCCAGCTCGTGCTGCCAGGCTCTGCCCCGGCTCCAGCCAGGCTCCTGGCTTGGTTTCCCATGGCACTGGTGTGACCATGCTGGCCAGGCTTAGCCAGGAGCGAGGAGCTGGGGGCACAGCCGTGCCCTCTGAACCAGGGTGTGTCCTGGGGCATGGGACACCTGCTCAGCCAGAGGAGCTGGAGGGAAAAAGAAAGGTGTTTGGAGGCCTGGCTGCAGTGGGCAGCACTGAAGGAACACACCTGAGTTGCCTCAGTTTCTGCTCACCTGGTTAAAGTCTATCCCAACTCAGTTTTCTCCCCATCCCACTGAAGAAGTGAGGTGGGGGGCACACTGCCCACTGGGGTGAAGCCAGGGCCAGACCCCGCAGCAAATGGGACCCTGCAAGCAGGAGCCTCTGCTGGCCAGGATGGGCCACAGCCTCTGCTGCCGGCAGAGGTACTGGCAAGTGGCAGCTGGCTTCACCTGGACTAAGACAGCACAACTGGTGACTAACCTCAGCCAGCAAAGGCCAGCAGCAGCTGAGGGTGTCACTGGGATCTGGCAGAGACCCCCTGACCCTGGCATGAACACAGGTCTGGGCTCCCCAGGGTGTGGCCAGGCTGGAGTGGGACATGGGGAAGAGAAGGGTGGGACAAGACGAGGGCACCAGGGTCTTTACCCTGTGCCATGCAGCCCCCACCCTATCACGCCTCCAAGCATGCTCAGCTCCTTCCTTCCCTGCTGCTTGGGGAGGGCAGAGGCTGGGGAGGCACAGCCAGCCTGAGAGCACCAGCACGGGGCTTGTAAGGCAAGGCCAGGGCTCAGAGCATCCCTGGGCCCTGACCCCCGTGTAGACACAGTGGTGCTGACAGTGCTGGGCCCCTCGGAGGGGGAGAGTGGTGGGAGAAGGCGGTGGGAGAGCTGCCAGCAGCTGGAGCAGGGAGGTCTGGAGGGGCCAGGCAGGAAGCAGGCCAAGCTAGGGCAGGCCAGGGGAGGAAGAGCCAGGTCCGGGTCCCAGTGCCAGGCAGCATGAGGGTGCAATGTCCCATGGGGAACTCACTCTGCTGGTCACTCTGCTGGAGGAGCCCGGGCCAGTGGGGACCACGGGAGGCAGGAGACCCCAGCCAAGGGGTCCTGGGGACAGCACGGAACAGGCTCTGCCGCTCTGGGTCACATGGTCTGTTCCTGCTCACGCCCCCAACTGTCCCCAGCCCCTTCAGCCAGGGATGGGGCCCGGGGTCACACCAGCTGGGCCCGGCCAAAGGAACAGACGGAACAACGTGCCCATGAGAACATCAGCCTTTTATTTCCTCCCCACCATGTTCTCATGGCAGACAAGACACAGTCATGACAGAGGGCTGGGCAGCAAACCCCGAGGACAACCGACTGACACCAAAGGAATGCAGAGGTCAACACAAGCACAGCTTCAGGCACACGGGGTGGCACCTGCCCCCGGCTCGCACCCCCAGCCCTGGGCTCTGGGAGGCTTTGGAGCACGGTGCCCCCAGGGCTGAGCCCCACTGTGGATGGAAGCACAGGGCTGCAGGGCTCCCCCTGCCTCTGCCTGCATCCCACAGCCCTGAGCCCCTGCCCCACGGTGGCAGTGCTAGTATAGGGGCATGGCCAGTGTCTTGCCTGACTTTGGCACCCCACTGCAGCACGTCAGCCCCCACCAGAGCAGACTCTGCATGTTGGAAAGCCCCTGGTGCCCCCTGCCAGCTCACTTCACCACAGCCACAGGTCAGAACCCACTGCTGCCCAGCCAGTGCCTAAAGAGGGGAAAGGCACTTTGGTGTGTCCCTGCTGGCCTCAGGAATGCTTGGGAACAGTGGGAAGTTGAGCAAAGGTTTTCTGTGCTGGCTTCTGCAGAAGCCCCTTGGCCCTGGCACTGGAGGGAGGGGCATCTCCCTGCAGCCCCAGTGCCCAGGGTCCCCCACATCCCAGCGGAACAGCAGCAGCAGCTCCTGCCCAGCCAGGGCTGCAGGGCTGTGGAGCAGGAGCTCAGCTGTGCTGTACAACTGCAGGTCTTGCTGTGCAGTGTCAGCCCTGACCCCGCTCAGGACCCCCCTGTGGGGACAGGGCCCCCTCACACTCGGTGTTCCCCACAAACCCGCTGTCACTGTGTCCGAGCCCAGCAGGAGCCCGTGCCCACCTGCCTCAGGGCCATGGTCCCGCACAGCAGCTCGACAGGTGCTGCAGCAGGCGTGCCAGGGGTCCCCAGCCCGGCTTACCTCTGCCCAGGGCCGGGGTGCTGCCGCCACTCAGGGGGCTCTGGGAGGCCACGGCCGCAGCCGGGGGCCTGGGGCTGCCAAAGGTGAAGCTGGGGGAGGCTCGGATCCTGGGGGAGTCCTGCTGGCTGCCCCTGCTCCCACTGGTGCCGTTGCTGAAGCTCCTGGCACGGGCCAGTGCGTTGTCAGAGGCCGAGGTGGGCAGCCCACTGGAGGGGTGAGAGATGGGGTCAGCCCAGCACGGTCAGGGGTCTTCCCTCAACACCCTCCACCCACCGTCACAGCCCAGCACCGAGTGCTGAGCGGCACAACCTCTGGCAGAGCCCTGGACTTCTCCTCAGGAGCTGGTGAACAGCTGGGACAAGGATGTCACCAGGACTGTCCCTGAGAGCCAGTGCCCCCAGTGCCATACATTGCTATCCCACCAGCGTTACCTCAGGGTTCCCACTTCCTCACCCCCAGTCCCAAACCAGGGAACTGCTGCATTTGGAAAAGGTCTTAGACACCATCGTGTCCAACCCTTCCCCAGCACTGCCCAGGCCACCACTGACCCATAGCCCCAAGTGCCACTTCCACAGGGCTTTTAAATCCCTCTGGAAATGGAGACTCCACCCCTGCCCTGGGCAGCCTGTGCTGGACAGCCCTTTCTCCTTGTCCTGTCCCTTGTTCCCTGGGAGCAGAGCCTGACTCCCACCTGGCTCCACCCTGCTGTCAGGGAGCTGTGGAGAGGAAGAAGGTCCCCCTGACTTTCCTCTTCCTCAGGCTGAGCCTCCCAGCTCCCTCAACCTCTCCCATCCCTGTCCAGTGCTGGAGGTGACGCAGCAAAGACCTCCCAGATTACTGGGGCAGGCAAATCCCAACCAGTTCACTCTCTGCCCTTCTCTGCTGACGGCTCGGAGCAGAGGGACTGACAACTGCAGTTCCCAGAGCTTGGAAGAGCTAGGGCCAGGGCAGGTGACCCTGGCAGGTGACTCACTTGGGGACATTTATCATCTCTAAGTGCCGTTATCCTGCAGCTCCCACGCTCGCCCCAGCCGGCCCTTACGTGGAGCTCCTGGGGGGGGTCCTGGCACCTCCTCTCCTCCGCGGGCCCCCGCCGGTGCCGCGCAGCCCCCGCACGTGCTTCAGCATCCAGGCACGCAGGTTGCCCAGGCAGGTGTGCTCCGAGAGCACGATCCGTGGCCAGGGGTTGCAGTCGGCCATGTCCAGGGCCGCCACCGCCACCGCCCGGCCCACCTGCCCGGGACAGGGCATAGGTCAGGGGGGCAGGGGACAGAGGAGGAACAGGAGAGTGTGGGGCGCAGGAGAAGGGTGCACTGTGAGCGTGAGAGGGCACAGTGAGAAGGGAAGCACATGGGGGAAGAAAGAGGGACACAGGGAAGGAAGGATACAGTGAGGGGCACTGGGGAGAGGAGCACTACTGAGGGAGTCACAGGGAGAAGGGGGGGCAGGAGGGGAGACAAGGGCACCAGGAAAGGAGGATTCCAGGAAGGGAGAATGCCAGGGAGTGGGGGGCACTGGGGAGAGGGACAGCTCCCCAGAGCTTGGGACAGCAAAGCCATTGGAGGAAAGAAACCCCAGCCCCAAATGCCAGCCCACCCTCTGGATCTCATTCCCCAGGCAGGCTGCCCTGGGCCCCCGTACCTGCTCGAAGAGCTCCACGGTGTACCGGGAGGGGAAGGCGGGCGGCGGTGGGGGGCTGGCACGGCCGTTGTCATGGCAGGCCCCCGGGATGCTGTTCACCGAGCGCCCCGTGTTGTAGTTGCACTCCAGGGTGTAGCTGTGGGGCACGAGGGAGCCCCCGTTACCCCACAAACCCACAGCAGGGCTGGGGTTATCCCACATTATTCCCCTGGGAGAGCCACGTCAGCAGATTCAGGGCACTGGAAAGGGGGTCCCATTGCACCAGGAAGGGGGTCCTGCTCCGAAGGACACAGAAGTCAGGGAAAGCGGCAGGGTTTGGGGACAGCACCCTCCGACAACAGGAACAGCCCTGTGTGGGAATGCATGGATCTACCAGAGATCAGCATGATGGGAATTTGGGATGGATGTCTGAGGGTGGCACCGCAAGTGCCAAGGTCCCTGTGAGGAGACCTCCTGGTCACCTCTGGAAGGTGATGGGGGATGGGGGGTCCCTGATGGGTAGAGAAAGGGAATTATCTGATGTCAACGCCAACAATCCAGGGAGTGGGCAGCTACAGCCTTCCCCTGACCCTCAAGGTGCCTTGGAGCACATCCTCCCAGAGGAGGAGGGATGGAGAAGTGTGGGTGAGGAGCTGCCAGCTGGGATGGCTCCCATCTGTCCCACTGCCCAGAGACAGTTGCAGGGGCAGCACAGCAGAAAACCTGAGCAGCTCTGTCCCAGTCTGCCTGAGGGCCCACACGTGCACTGTTAGCACTCCCAGCACTTTTTGGGATGTCACTGTTGGATCAACAACCTGGGCTGCTCCAGCTCAGTCACAGAGCAAAGTACCCCAGTGACCCGTGTGTGTGTTTGCTCCTGTGGGACTGGGCTGGTGCTGGGCTCAAAGCAGCAGCTGAGGAAACTAAGAGAACCTCTGGTCTGTGGGTCCGGCTGCCTCACCCCGTGGTATGTTCCCAGCACAGGAACAGCCCAGGAATATCCCATCCCACGTGGGAGAGGGGTGGGTCACAGCTATCCCCAGCTCACGGGATCACTGATGGGCTGAGGCTGGAATCTCACACACAGCCATGGGGATGCTGTGCCTACCACAACTCTACTTAATTACAGCTCAGTATAGACAGGAACACCCAGGAAAGGGGAGAATTCCCCTCAGAAAGCTGTGCAAGAGCAGGGAGGAGCAGCCAGAGCAGCTGCAGGAGGGATGGGGAGGAACAGGAAGGAAAGGATCCAGACTGAGCCTGTGTCTCAGGAACATGGCACAACCAGGCCCAGCCTCTGCTGACCCGCCCTGGGGCCATGCGGGACCTGTCTGTCCCACGGAACCGGTTCCCCCTGTCCAACATCCCCCACCCAGCACGAGCACTCAGTGCCACCAGGGTGGCCCCGGAGCTGCCCTACCTGTGGATGATGCCCAGGGCCTTGTAGACGGCCACGCGGCCGCTGCCCTCCTTGGACTGCCCGTCCCGCTTGTCCCGCGCGTACATGTTCTTCTCCGAGAAGTTGCAGCCCGTGAAGTCAAAGTGAGGGGAGTTCAGGGAGATGAGTTTGGGGAACAGCATGTTCTCCACCTGCAGAGTGCAGGGAGCAACAGGGGTGACCGGGGGCCCTTGGCTGCTCCTCCTGCTCCCGTGGCACCAGTGCAGAGCACAGGGCTGCACCAGGGCTCACTCTGCCCAGCTCCAGGGCCTCACAAGCTCCACTGTGCCCAGGGCACGCTGCCCACCCCCTGCCCAGCTCCTGATGGGCTCTCCTGACAGCCATCTGGGAGAACACCCTGCTGACCCACACCCGCTCCCAGGGGGAATCTGAGACCCCATGCTGCCCTGGTTACCAGACTGGGGGAGGAGAGAGAGGAAGAAGAAGAAAGGAGGAGGAAGGAAGGAAAAGAGAAGGAAGGAAAGGAGAAGGAAAAGGAAGGGACTGTGACAGGGATTCCATGCCCGTCTCCCAGCAGCAGGAGCATTGGGGCCCGTGGGCAGGGCAGAGCAGCAGGAGGGTCCTGGCAGCCGCAGCAGCCCGGGTTTGGCTGTGCCCTCACCTGGTCGTTCTCATCACTGAAGCTGTTGCCGTACATGAAGCAGCCGCGCTTGGAGGCGTGGCCGTGCAGGTCCACGTAGTAGGCCAGGCCACTGTCCCGGGGTGCAATGGGCTCTGGGGGCTCAGCAGCTTCTGCCTCAGGGGCTGGGGGAGGCATCCACGGCCCCTCCTCACAGTGCTGGGTGCTGTGGCTGGATAGGAGGATCCAGGTGGCTCGCTCTGTGCTGTCTGCCAGCTGGGCATCCTGGGCCAGGCAGGAGCGGGCGCCGGCACGCCAGGTGCCAGGGGAGTTGCGGAGGTTGTTGGTTTTGTCCAGCTCTGACAACGTGGCCTCCACGGCTGGGACGGGACAGTTGGGATATTTTATGCTCAGCGAGCTGGTGCTGAGTGGGGAGACAAACGTCCTCCAGTCCGGAGAGCCCGGCAGGACGCGGCTGTGGATGTGGTGGTAGAGCAGGACGGCTTTGGCCCCGTACACCGCGGGGTGCAGCTCGGCGTCGGGCTGCAGGTACTGCCGGTTCAGGTTCACCCCGCGAGAGTCGGTTCTGCACAGAGACAGAGAGACCTCAGCACCTTCCAGGGCACCCCAGCAGAGCTGAGCTCACCTGGAATACTGAGGGCGTTGGGATTTGTCCTGGAGAACAGCGGCCAAACCAATGGCCAGAAGCTGCCAGAGCACTGACACTGCACAGTGTGGCAGAGTCCTGTACGATCCTCCCCAGGGACAGGAACGGAGCTGGGAAGGGGCTGGAGCTCCAGGAGTGGCTGAGGGAGCTTGGAAAGGGGCTCAGCCTGGAGAAAAGGAGTCTCTGGGGGGGACCTTGTCACTCCCTGCAACTCCCTGCCAGGAGGATGGAGCCATGTGGGGGGGTCGGGTTCTGCTCCCAGAGAACAAGGGACAGGACCTGAGGGAACAGCCTCCAGTTGAACCAGGGAAGGTTTAGGCTGGATATTTGAAACACTTTCTTCATGGAAAGGCCTGTCTAGCACTGGCTGCCCAGGGCAAGGGTAGATTCCCCATCCCTGGAGGGATTTAAAAGCCCTGTGGATGTGGCACTTGGGGACATGGGTCAGTCGTGGCCTTGGCAGTGCTGGGGATGGTTGGATCAATGGTCTCACACAAGGCTTTTCCAACTCAAGTGAATCCAGGATTCTATGATTTTTATAAATGTTTTTATACATTTATTTATTTATTTATTTATTATACCTTTATTTATTTAACATTTTATAAATGTTACAAAAATCATAGAATCGGCTTTCTGAGATCCCTTCTTCAGCAAACTCACAGCCTTTTCCATATCTACACCCATCAGTGAAGGACACTCACCTTCTGCTCACACCTATCAACCAATATTCAAATAAATAATTTCTGCTTCTTTTTTTGGGGGAATGGTTGGACTCAAGGGTCTCGGCGGGCTTTTCCAGCCCACGTGGCTCCGTGAGGCACGGAGCAGGCTCCCTGCAGGAGCCCCGCGCTCACCGGTAGTGGCCCCGCAGGACCCCGTCGGGGTTCAGCATGGGGATCAGCTTGAAGACGAACATCCGCCGCAGCATCTGGGCACGGGGATCCTCCTCCCGCAGGATGAAGTCCAGGAAGCCGTTGAAGACGAAGCTGGAGGGGGTTTCTCCTGGGTGGACTCTGCTGCTGAGGAAAAACACCTGGGGACAAAGAGACGGGGTGAGGGGGGTGTACTGCCTGCCCCAGGACACTGCAGTAGCAAAGGGTCTCACAGACTCTGCTCCACAAACTCTGCCCAAATGCTCCAGCCCTTGGGGCCATGACGCCACTCTGGTTGCAGACATGGGGGTTGCACTAAGGTGCCAACACACGGGGGCTGCTGGCCCCCCGTCCCCATCCCAGCCCCGACACCAGCGTGGTGTCTCACCCTCTTTCCAGTGAAGCAGCGAGGCCGGGGTGTGCTGGTGTCTGGGAAAAGCTTGTCCAGCCGGGGCTCCCGCTTCTCCTGCATGCCATGGCACGAGGTGATGGTCAGCAGGTCCACACGCAGCTTGTCCAGAGAGTGGCAGAGCAGCTCCCGGTGATAGTAGACCGAGTCGAGGGGGCTGTGGGTGGGAAGGGATCTCAGCCAGCCCCAGGAGCAGTGGGGCTCCCAGCTGGGTTGGGAATGCTGCCCATACTCACAGCCCGAGCTCTGTGCCCCGGGTGCTGAGCAGCCCCAGCCCCACAAGGACCACCCCCACATCTGGGCTGTTTGCTGCCGGATACCCTGCTGGGAACACGAGCAGCCACTCCTGCAGGGTAAGGAGGGGGGCCCAGGGCTGGGGCTGGCACTGCCCAGCCCCCCAGCTGTGGAAGCAGTGGGGGATTCCCTCGTGCACTGAAGGTCAGGTCATCCCATGGGGGAGATAATGCATCCCAGCAGGAGGGACAGGGCATGGAGGGAATCATCCCACCAGGGAGATAACCCATCCTGGCAGCAGGGACACGGCTCCAGAACAATAAGGGATCCTCTGGAATCCCGTGGGTAGCTCAGGGCGAGCTGCTGCCACTGCATGTGCAGAGCTGGGGCACAGAGAAGCACGGGCCAGGCAGCCATGGGAAGGGCACAGAGACCCTCCTGCTGCACACAGAGCTTCCCCAGGGGAAAAAACCCAAGCAGGCACACACCAGGAAAGGTGTGAGGGCCAGGAAGATGGAACAAAAGCCAGGAAGGAGAAGTGGGGAGCACACCTGCTGGGGGACATGTGCCTGCAGTCCTGGAAGCGGCCGTCCAGCTGTGCCAGCATGTCCTGGCACTCCGTGTAGGAGAAGGGGTAACAGAAGGCAAAGTAGGTGGTGGCCCCGCGGTGCTCCAGGAAGCGGTGCACGAAGGACAGCACGAACTGCGCCTCCACCACCTGCCACGGACATGGAGAGGGCTGGCCACGGGCTCGGGGGCAGAGCCACCCTAGCACAGTCCCTGCTGCCCTCCTCTGGCCCCCACCGGGCATTGGGGTGCCCGTGGCCGCTGGCCCTTGGCCATCCCCACGGCAAAGCAGCCGCTGCTGCTCCTATCCCCCCTTGGAGATGCCGGGAACAAACCAGCTGCTCCCCCAGCCCAGCCGAATCTGGGGCTCACCCCAGCGCAGCAAGCGAAGAGTGGCCGTGCCCCTAGAGCTGCCCCTGCTCCGAGCACAGGGTCCCTGAGTGCCTGACCCCCTCCCGGGCCCGGAGCCCCCCAGGCTGTCACCTGGAAGCTGGGCCGCTGCCGGATGCGCTCCCAGCGCGGGCGCACGGGCAGCGTGCGCACGAAGGGGGTCATGCCCTGCGCGTACAGCCGGCTCTGCTTGTTCATGTTCAGGATGTGCAGCTTGATCAGCTTCCCCGGGGCCCCCCCGCGCACGCTGAAGTAGAACCAGGACCTGGGGAAGGGAGGGGAGGGCTAGAACGGCGCCGCCTCCGCCCCTGCCCGGGGTGCCCGAGCTCTCTGGGGTCTCTTCCACCCACCCGGCCCCACCGGCGGGGGCGGAACCAGACCGCCTGAACCCCTCGNGAGGGCACAGCCCCCCGAGCCCCCTCCCAGGGAACCTCTGAGGAGCTCAGCCCCACCGACCCCCTTCCAGCGCCCGCCCCACACCGCGCCAGCCGCTCCCGGCCCCGCC
>VXAX01008047.1:0-22778 GCA_013399835.1 Leptocoma aspasia
CTTCCCTTCCCTTCCCTCTCTAGTGGCTTAAGGTAAAGCTTTTCTTTAAAACGTTACTTCCTAGCTAAACTGTTTCCTTAAACTTCATTAAAATAAACTTTTAATCAATGAGGATACAATTTTGTGTCAGATAATTCTTGATCAGTTATTTCTGCTTGTGAATAAGATGCAACGTGTTTATTAATATAGAGAGAAAGGTAAGAGTCCAGAATGTAGCTTCAGAAAAAGAACTTAAAGAACACAGACTTGCTAAATAGAGATGCAACACATTTCTGTGTTCAAACACAGGGAACATAGCAATTCTGTATTTTAGAAACAGGTTTTCACATATGGTGTGGATGCCTAAATGAACATGTCCTAGATCTCTTGAAATCCAACAAGTTTAGGAAATTGTGATGTCATCCTGAAAAATCAGATTTTTTTACGAGGGAGTTCTCAAAGTATATACAAGAACAAGTACACGCTTTTAAAGTTGTGTCACATGCAAAAAAATGACACTCACTCGAGTATCATTGCCAAGGGTTTACACCACATATTTCCAGTGCACCTGTTACACGAATAAAAGTTGCACTGCTAACTGAAATTTTATCTGACCATGTCCACATTCTGTACTAAAAGCTGGCTTGCAACTGAAAAGTGAAACACAAGAGCCTGAGGATGGGACTCAAGAAATGCTTACACAGACCCTCACTTTTCCCATTTTTTCAATTAAGTGGAGTATGTGCTTCTTAGGTGAACTTAATTTTGTATAAAAAAGGCAGTCATGAGTATAGATGTACTGTGGGAAAATGAGTCTGGCCAATGAACTGGAATGAGATGGACAGGAATGCAAGCTGTAATTCTTGCAAAGTCCTTTGGCAACATCTACTTAGGTTTATCACAATACAAGAATGATATTTGACACAGTGAAGTCTTTGTTTGTGTTCTCCTCTTGTAAATCTTTACACTAACACAAATTCACAGTATTTCCATTTCCTGAAAAATTACCTTTAGTAATCCCTTATGAGAATTATACCCATGTTGCTGTCAATGTATTTTACACTGTCCTTAAATGATGACAAGTGTGCAAAGACCCCAACAACTGGTTAGAGCCTTGACAACTGCAAAACAAAGATGTTCTGTGCTGGCCTAAGCTTGTGAGAATGAGAGAAGCGCTGGAGCCAACCACATATTTTGGGAGCTTTCCAGCTCTGTCAGAAAACCCTTTTCTTTTCTTGTTTGGCAACAAATGGCACTAATGAGAACAATGAATTTCAGTAATTAGGTTAAGAGGCTTAAACAAACAACCTAACCAGAACAATGAAAGATGAAGATGGGGATAGAGATTATTGTGAGCTTATTGTCATTGTAGGCTGATGAAAGTTTAGTTAGCTAGCTGGCATTTATATTATTCATTTCATCACAAAGTTCATTCCAGACCTGCCCATTTCTCTATCTGCTGTTTGGGTTTAGGAGCAAAAATGCTGCATAACAGAATGGGAAGAAAGTAAATCTGAGATGCTGGGGGGTGAATTGACTGCACAGGAAGTACATTCCTTGTTCAGCCAAAGAACAGCTGTCGTTTAATTCAGAAAGGAAGCTCAGTCCACAAGTTAATGTCTCATAAGTTTTTGGAGAAGAGGGTTCAAATCCCTCCTCTTCTGCTCATTTTTTGATCTTGAATAATTCACTTGAAGTTTCCTATTAGCTAAAAGTGGCACTTAGATATGGAAACAATTCTGTCTTGCAGGGCTGTTGCGAAGGTTATGGCATGCTCAGATAACCAGTTAATTTAAACATCTTATGAACTATTATAATATTTTGCAAATTACCCAACTCATTGGCTTTGGCTGAAACCTGAAGCTTTGCATGCAGGCTGATGTTTTTGATGTTCTTTCTCTGTGACACTTTTCAATGGCTCTTTACCTGTGAAGTTGCTCTATGTTTTCCAAATTTGCCCCTTTTTTTAGCTGTATATTCAGTCATGGCAAACCTGCTTGCAAAGAGAGTTCATGCTTAGAACAATTAGTAGAGAAACAAGGAGGGACACCTCACTGGAGTGGGAACAACTTCATTTTAGTCTTCAGGACAGAAACTGATGTAATCATAAAAGTCAGTTTTGCTGGTAAATTTCTTCAGGAACAAGTGAAGCTTCTTTCAACATTTTCAAGCTTTCGTAGTGGTGTTACAGGATGTGTTAAGTGATGAATAAAGGTAAGAATGGTGTTGGACTGGAAACATGCTGCTTAAAAAACATTGATTGCAATATTGAAGGTGAAGAATATATATCTCAAATATTATTTAGTATTTTCTTCAAAGTATCTTCAGAAAGGTTCAATTTATAAAGGCAAAACCAGTTTGATGGTGAGGAGGGATTGGACTAGAAATTTAGGCTGATAGTGTGTTTTAATGCATATTTGCTACAGACCTAAACCTTATAATAATGCACATCCAAGTCTCTCAATTGTTTATAAATAAAACTTGATTACTTTAAGAATTAAGACAGCAGTTAGGAAAAAAAAAAAACCCAAACACATATATATACAGTATATAACTTGCATGCTAAAAATTACTGAAAAAAATAATGTGAGAAACTAAAAATATGGAGGAAAAGTGTTAGCATGGTAAAATGTAGGTTTGTAATGCTGGTATAAAAGTATATCTGAAGATAGAGTGATGTTGGAAAATATCAGTGTCATGAAGTTGGAAACAAATAATCAAATTCTTTTTAGAAGACATAGAATAGTTAAAATTCATAAAAATAGTTAGATTCCTAGAAATAAAATACAGATGCTGTACTTCTACCATGTAAGAACAACAAATTTCTTTCTTGTCATGGTCTAAGGAAAATACAAAGCAACTTTAAGTAGAATTAAACATTTCTAATTCAGTGGAAACAGATGTTTTGCACACAAATTGCTCTAGGAAATCTTTAATCTTTAATCCTCATTTTTAACAAATTCTGAAACACCAGGAAAAGTCCAGAAGACTGAAATTGAGTTTAGAATGAGCCAATACTAAAAAAAATCTGACAAGATGACTGGAGTTCAGTGTAGGTCAATTAGTCTGACATCTGTTCCAGAAAATATAACAGAAAAGCTGGGAAGAGAATCAGCTGAGAAATAATTAAAGGATAGAAATAAAATTATTTCCAGACAACATGGTTTTATGAAAAGCAGATCATGTCAAAGAAATCTCACTTTATTATTTGATGAAATTGCAAGCTCGTTTGAGTAATCTGATTTTTGTAAAATATTTGAATTTGGCAGCACAGCATGTTCTGATTTAAACATTGGCATCATATACTATTAATAAAGCAAATGTTTTATGAATTAAGAACTGGTTAAGTGATAGATCTTAGAGATTGTCTCCAGGAAATTATCAACAGCTGAACATACTTATAACAGAGTTTCATGGGGATCAGTAGCAGACCTGATACCATTCAACGACTTCACTGATTATTTTTGAAAGTAAATAATAAATCACTTATGATAACATTTGGAATTAAAACCGAAAAAAGAAAAGCAAGCTGGTAAAATAGAACATAAGGATAAGACAATGAGGCAAGATGATCTTTTCATAAACAGGACCCTGAAAAGGAGCTGGGGATCAAAATGAAGGAGGGACCTAATGTGAGGTCTCAGCATGGTAAAAGTGCTGCTAATTAGCTGTAATTGCAGTCTGCCTGCAAATGCAGCCGCGCTGTTCTCTGGGTCCTGGCTCTTCAGTGTGCAATCAGCACTGGGGTGTCTGTGCTGCACTTCTCTACCCTTCCTCTTGTGCTGGTTTGTATGAAATGAGACAGCTCAGATGCTTTGGATGCCTCTGCCAGCATGATGTAATTTTGCCCTTGATCACAATCACACTACTTTCACAGGGAGAACGTAATGGGTATTAAATAACCCTTCAATCTAAGAGGAAGGAAGTAACGAGAACCAATGTCTGGAAGTTGAAGACATGCACATTTGAGTTAAAATGTATTATTGTTCCTATATACACACCACTGGAAGAAATTATCAGGGGACTGTCCAGCTTTAGTCAAGCCTGTGCCTTTGGAAGTATGTAATTTTGTGAAAGGGGGTGGCAATTTCCATGAGACCTGGGTGATAGAAAGCACTGTATAACTTTCTCATTATTGTTTTTAAGAACAGAGACCTGGTTGCAAGTACTGTTTACTGCGCAGAACATTTAGCTTGCTGACACTGATTTTGGAGGCGAAAGGGTTGAAATCTCATATTTATAGGCAAAGTATGTAATATGTACAGAAGAATCTGTAAAGAAAAAGAAAGTTCATAATATAACACACTAAAAGTCAAATCTGAAGCTCTACTCTCAGGCACCAAGCTTGCCAATTGAAAAAAGTCTTAGATTGCCCATGCTTAATGCTTTTCAGATGACAGAAAGGGTATGACCTTGAGAGGTCATCCCCTATCTTAAGTCAAGATCAACTCCACTGAAAGCTGATTAAGAGAAAAATTAAATGCCAGTAATGTTAAACTCACAGGTATAAAAAATGTCCTTTCTGCAACAACATAAATGACTTCTAATCCAGCTGAGGTTCCCCCTATCCCAGGCATTGCAGGGAAATAATAGCAGCTTCTCATACAACCTGTGAATGTTTGGACCCTTCCAGAAGAATCCTTAAAATTCCCCAAATGTGTTGTTCTCTCAGAGACTCTAGGCTACAAATCTGTGTATTGTAAATAGTTTGAGTCAAGGATTAAAGAGTGTTCTGACCCTGAGTAAGTCCAGGTAGTGTGGAAGGTTGTATTTCAACAGCAGAATGAGAACAATGAGATCAACTACAAGAGACCAAACTTCTCAACATAGAAAAGACTCCCTCTTTTAAATTCAATTTTACAGAAAGATTCTGTAGTCAATACCCTAACTTGCTTATAACTCTTCTTCTGCCCATTGCTGAAACTAACCCTTCTGGACTTCAGTTCCTGTAGAATCACTTATCCTATCTGACAAAAATATTGTTAGGGATCTTTAAAGTAAGCTTATTGATTTGGAAAATCACGGTATTTTACAGTGAAAGAGTGATATTGAAATATTTTCTTGGTAAAATAACCTTAAAAATCACAGATTATTCAGTATTTTTTAGATGGTGTATAGTTGTACACCTTCAGTACAATTTCATTTAGGAAGTGTTGCTGTAAGATGGGCTGACTGGGGGAGCATGCTGCTGGCAATGTTAATTTTCCATCATGAATTATTTGGGGATGTAGATGCTCTCCCATTAATGATTTGAACACAAATATTTAAATATTGACTACAATATTGAAAGAGGTATCCTCCTTCCTTCTAGACAAAATAATGTAAGAAATAAAAAAGCACTGATACAGCTGCTTTGGGAACATCTGAACTGTTCCTTGTGTAAGACAATGATTGACACAATCTACCCAAATTATATCTTACAAATCCCAGACAAAGAGATAAAGAAATGTAGAATTGGCAGCCTTGTATCAGTTTTAACTTGTATCAGTTTTAATAAGCAAGGCTTGACCTAAGAATAGTCCAGAGGATGCTCGGAGGGCTGGAGCACCTCTCCCATGAAGACAAATGGAGAGGCTGGGGCTGTTTGGCCTGAAGAAGAGAAGGCTCCGGGGAGGTCCTATTGCACCTTCCAGTACCCAAAGGGGCTGCAAGAGATCTGGAGAGGGACTTTTGACAAGGGCTGTTGCAATAGGGGGAATGGGTTTAAACTGAAAGGGGGCACATTTAGATGAGGTGTCAAGAAAAATTTCTTTCCTGTGAGAGCTGTGTGACACTGGAACAGGTTGTCCAGAGTAGTTGTGAATGCCCCGTCCCAGGAGGTTTTGGGAGCAGTTTGGATGAGGCTTTGAGCAACATGGTCTAGTGAAAGGTGTCCCTAGTCATGGCAGCAGGGCTGGAACTGAATGGTCTTTTAAATCCCTTCCAGCCAAAACCATTCTATGATTCTATTAATACCATAGACTCTTTCTGCTCCCAGTCACTATCACAGTGGTGTCTGTCAAGAATAATGTATTTTACAGAATCACAGAATATACTGAGCTGGAAGGAACCCACAAGGATCATCAATTCCAGCTCCTAGCCCTGCTCAAGACACCCCAAGAGCTACGCCGTGTGCCTGAGAGCATTGTCCAAATGCTCCTTGAACTCTCTCTGGCTGGTGCTGTGACCACTTCCCTGGGGAGCCAGTTCCAATGCCCAACCACCCTCTGAATGAAGAACCTTTTTCTAATATCCAACCTAAACCTCTCCTGACACAACTTCAGGCCATTTCCTTGGATCCTTTCACCAGTCAGCAAAGAAACCTGTGGGTTTCTTTGAGTTTACAAAGACTAAGAAATTAAAATTAATTTTTACATTTTTTATTTGTTTTAAGTGAGAACAAATTTTGAGAAAAGGAGAGTAGATTCCACCATAAAGCACTGGCACCTGTATGAGAACCTGTATTAATTGGGAAGAAATTGGGGTAAGGAGAGAGCAGGATTAGCCTGTCAGCAGAAGGGTAGGTGAGCTCAAGGCAGCTGTGAAACCACACTTGAAGTCTCTTTTGTCAAGTTAGCCTGGATCCCCAAGTCCCTGATGGACCAGCTCTTGTCCAAGGCAAGTGGAGAAGGTCTCCAGGCAGGGGTCCTGTTTTACATAGGAGCTCTGGCCACACATTTGTGCAGCAGGGTTGGCTCAGGCCCTGGCTTGGTCTCACACTGCTCAAGCAAGTGGTACAGACATCACAGTGCTTCACAGGCTCTCTCATGCTGTGTGTGATGCACACACAATGAAAAGATTGTGCCTGAGCCAGTTTTAAAAGATCTAAAAAGACGAGTCTGAAGTGAAAGTTGGCAGAAACCAACAGAAGCAGCAGAGGGAGATGTGTGGGAATTACCACTGGAACACCAGATCAGCTGTCCTTCCATTAGTAGCTATTTATACACAAGGTGGGAATCTAGCTTTAACAGTCAACACATGGCATGTAAACCACTTCTTGAACTCAGATCACACAGATGACATTATCAGTTTCTCCCAACTTCCTCCCAAAGTCAGTACAGCAGCAGTTTGTGTCTCCTAGTGCTTCCTCTAAGGGTCATCACTAGCATTCTCCTTTGGGATAAGGTTTGCTTTGCAGTGCCAATCCCAACCAATACACTCAATAACAACTCTGTGGTCACAGGCTGGAGGCACTGCTTGATGAGAAATATCAAGGGGGTTATATGTTTACTATCCAAATTCCAAGGCTTGCTGATCAGGAGGATGGAGAGCAGCCAAAATAGCCTCTCCCATAACAGTGGGGGGTTATTTCTGCTTCTTTGTGGGCTTACCAGACTGTATTCCCCAGATTAGTAAATACAGGTGGAGGAGACACCTGCATTACTCCATCCCTGGAAGTGTTTAAGGCCAGGCTGGATGGGTTCCTGATCAACCTCATCTAGTGGAAATTGACCTTGCCTGTGGTGGGGAGGTTGGGACTAGATGATCTTTAAAGTTCCTTCTAGATCAAATGATTCTATAATTCTATGAGTCTATGATTCTAGGAGTCTGTAAATCTATGAGTCTGAGATGATGAGAGAGAGGAATTTATATAGTCTCTCTAAAGGAGGTCACAAATTACTTTTCTCAAGTAAAGCAAACCCTAGAACTTCACGTGTCAGAGGAGAGGAATATGCAAAAGATTTCATGCAGAAGATCGAAGCATTCTGATAGATTTAGGTTCTATTAACCCTTGTTACACTGTGTTACTTACGTGGACACTAAATTTCTCTTTGCTTTAAGAAAGAGTATGTGTTGGCTCATTATGACAGACCTTAAAGGAAAACCTTTAAGATGACTCAGGATGTGTTCAGCAAATGCGTTTCTTAGTTCCTGCAGTGTGGATTGGATTAACTGCTCTGCTTCTTGTCTCAGAGGTTATCTAAAATAGAGTCCTTAATAATTCTTTTGGAACACTACTCATGTTTTACTATAAGCACAAGTTTATATTGCTGTAACTTCCTAAAGAGCTACTCTGGAAAAAACTCACATACAGATCCATTCACAGGAGTGAACGATATCAACATATTCTCCTGTCTTTGCTGGCTGCCCTTATCTGAACACCTCTGTACAGGCTCTTCATTGCTGGAGCTGCAGATGCACTGTGCTCAATAAAGCACTGTATGCTGCACTGCTGTCTTTCTCACCTGGGGCAAGAATTGACCCTGAATTTTTAACTGGAACCATTAAACACCAAAGGTGGTGTAGCTGCAGAATGACAGCTCTTCCTCTCTACCTCCAGCTGCCTGCATCGCACTCAGCTTTGCAGAACTCTTTGAACTTAAGGGTTCTCTTTGGTGCAATGCACAAGTACAAAGAGTAGAGGCTTCAGCTGTGGTTTTTCATACATGTGCAGACTTCAGCAGTCCTGAATGCATAAACTTTACCAAATGTGATGAGGTTGATTCATTTAATATTTATTTAATCACTATAATAATATTTTGTCATAGACCATTCCTATTATGGGCTTTGCTACTCAGATGTGGCTAGTGGAGAACCAAAAAAGAACTACCAGCTCAGAGGATGAAGGAGTGGATGTCAAGTAAAGGGCCACTGTCCAGCAGAACATGAGAAAAGAATCAACACATTTTGAGAGGCCAGTGGCTGGTCTCTGAAGGATGAAACACAGTTCAGTGTTTCTGTCATTGCTCCAGCTGGCTGACCTACAGATTGGCTCCAGACCTGGGAACAGCTTGACCAGTTATCAGCCCTGAAACAAATGCTTCAGCAATTGCACATGTCAAATGGAAATGTGAGAAAGAAAGAAAAATGCTAATGAGATTTTATATAGAATTTTGTGAGTGAAATATAGAAATAATGAAATAGCACATCAGTGCTTGGGAGGGGAAAAAAGAAGAAATTTTTGTCTGGGTTTGGAAAGGGATAAATTTAAGAATTTAGAAAGTTGCAGACATTAGATAAATAAATAATGAGGCCCACATAAATGAATAAACTTTACAGACTTACATTACCAAGGGTACTAAAAAGAGTGTTAGCAATTATTTAATATACTTTCTAATTAACTGGTGGCCTGTTTAGATCTGTTTATTGTGGAAATGCAGAATCTCATTCTAAATGTGAATAAAGTGGAATATCCACCCAGGGAATGTGCAGCCCATGCAAAGGGATTGCCTCAGTCTGCAACTGTGTAAATACATCTATTAATGATATAAGTAAGTGAGTTCATTACGGGAGGAGTAATTAGCCACTGGATAAAGGTGGAGCATCAGTTTGTGCACTGTGTGCTCGAAGACTGAGAGAAAAGGCATAGATGTGCTTACTTCTACACACATCTTTATTAGCTATGTAAAAATCTATAGAAGCTCTTTTTTCCTCCATTGCCTGAGTCACTGAAAAATTAAATGTTGAGAAATACAATAATGCAGAATGTTTCTCGGCTATTTGGAGAAGTGAAGAATACAGGAGAAAAGTAAAGTGCAGACTCAGTGATGAATAATGCTGAAAGGCTGAATGTGACAGGAATATAAGAAAGGCAAAATATGGCAATTCTGTGGGCACAGTTTCTTCAGTGAGTTGAAGTGCTGCAGTGATGTCTCATGGATGTGGGTTGGCCATTGCTACAACCCCAGTGTTTCATTCAGTAGTAAGATGCAGGATTGATGTATTCAGTAAATGGTTCCTGGATGATATTTCCTCAGCCTTTCCAGCCTGCACTGGTGTCTCTAGGTCTACTTTGGATCACCCCAATTCTCCTGAAGCTGTCACAGAGTTCTGCAAAGGCCTGTTTTGGTACCCAGTGAATCCTGATTAGAAGATGGAGAACAAACCTGCTTTATCTGTGAGCAATGACATCACAGGCCCAGCCACATATCTGGTGCAGCAAAGCAAGAAGTTGGGTTTCATGTCTGGGATCTTATTCTCCTCTCCTCCCTTCACTGTCAGGAGAGACTCAGCTTTAGAGAGATGGACTCTCTAGCTTGGCTTTAGGCTATCCTTCCCCTCTGGGTTTCTGCAATATCACAATAAACATAAACAAGACTAAGGAGAAGAAAATGTGAAAAATCTGAGCACAAAACCAAAGCAATTCTTGCAGAATGCATAAAGTATGAATGTGTAAGCAAAAAACAAGGACTTAAACACCTGCAGTAATAAGGGCTCTTCTGCAAAAATATGTTTCAATATTTAAATAACTATTTCTGGTAGCCTTTTGGGTAACAATATAGTTTGATTGCTGGCCCTTTCCCAGAATAGAAACTTAAGGGACATCCAGTACAGTTTTACTATAATAAATAGAATCTGAAAAAAGCAAACTGTAAGGCTGCAAAACAGACGGTTTTCCTGAGCTGCTTTTCTCTCTGAAATATTTGGTTGGCATGACATATACTGTTTATTGTTTTACATGTCTTTATAGCCTTCAGCCTCTCTCTCTGTCAACACATTACTCTTCAGCTTCATTGTGTTCTTCTGTCTTCTCTGGTGCCGTGGGAACATAAAGCAAATGGTTCTACTGTTCTCAGCCAGAAATTGTTTTTCATTATAATTTCAAGAGGGGCTTTGAAGTATCTACTTAGGCTCTCACAGCTAATAAGAGACAAGGCAGTTGCTATGCTACTTGTTGATTAAATGAAAACCAGACCTGATAACATGTGAAATCTTCCTGAGGGAGGTGTTTCTCTTATGGAGATGAGTACTGAACAGTTAAGGCCTGAAGTTGTATGTCTAAGGTTAAATGCCTAAATGGTCATTTTAAGCTCTGAAAGCAGTGAGCTGGCTATCTGGAGTCAGAGTGTCAGTGGGTGTAAAATATCACTGACACTTCCTGAGCATTTGGGAACCAGGGGCTTTGAGGACAAAATGTCCATTTTGTATTCTGAGCATTAAAAATCCTAAATTTTCATTTAAGAACCAAGTGAAAAATAATTATTCTTCTGACATGCAATGTGACAGAAAATTCTAATCACACCCAGGAGAAGATCCTCAGCTCTGCCAAAACCAAGATATCATATTTAAGGCCATAAATA
Source organism: Leptocoma aspasia (assembly GCA_013399835.1). Classification (NCBI taxonomy): domain Eukaryota; kingdom Metazoa; phylum Chordata; class Aves; order Passeriformes; family Nectariniidae; genus Leptocoma; species Leptocoma aspasia. Next base: position 10,980 of record VXAX01008047.1, read on the forward strand.
ACATGTAATATATATGAAATAACATTTCATACTTGTCACAGTTTGAAAATTAGTTTAGTGTGAAAACCCCAAAGTACCACTTACGTTTCTGAAACAGAGTATAGACCTCTAAATTCAAGACATCAGTCTAATCTAAAGCCCTGAATCTGTTTAGACATTGGAAGTTTCTTAATGTATGTGGTTTCTTATATATATGTTTCTTAAGGGGTATGTTCTGTCCCTTAAGCCAGATTTAACTCATTCTGAGAGCACCAAGTGCAGAATAAATAAAAGTAACAATGAATTTCACTGTAAAACACAACAAAAAGAGGTTGCAGAGCATTAATGGTTTTGTATATTTAATTTAAAATATCATACTTAAAACTGGAACTCTCCTTTTTTTTCCTTTGCTGGTGAAAATGGGCAACTCTGCAGCAAAGGATGTAAGAGGCATGAGACAAAAGAAAGAATAGGCAAGAGAATGCGTAATTTTATGGTCCAGTGATTTAAGCACTGTTGGAAGAGAACAGAACTTGTTCTGGTCTACATAATTTCATTTTATGTGTGTTTGTCTGTTTCAATGGAAATGCAGAAGGAATCCTCAGCAGCAGAATAGAAAATTATATTACACCTTGTCTCACTTGCTGTATTTTTGGTCCCACACTGTGGTTACCATGTGAACTGCTTGAAGAGTGGTGAATGTACCTGTAAGCTTGTGTTTATCCTCTTAGAGTAGATATCTGAATTTAGTTCCCTTAAGCTAAGAAGGGCTTTCTTTTGTTCTGGTTGTTGGTAGCAAAACACCTGATTTCTTAGCTGCTCACAAATAAACAGGACAGCAAAGATCTGCATTCTGGCTTAACTGAGAAGCAAACTTAATTAGATGAAAACATTGGATGGCAAAATTCGAGACAAAGAGAGATGAACATTTTTCAGATACATTTCTATTTCCATCTGGAAGAATCAGCCAGCTGCTGTCAGCACTCTCCTCTCCCATGTGTGTTTTCCACTCCTTCTCCAGATTGTCTAGATTTGAGGTGTTGCATCATAGGACTTTCTTGGAATGGGATTCTACACAAGGTCTTCAAGATGTGTTATCTACCAATGTATTTAATGCATACAGCATGTTAAAATTTCGATGATTGCCTTTTTCTCTGTACTAGGGGAAGAAATAACAGTTCATTATCAATGTGTTGTTAGACAGTAAAACTAGAATTTTTCTGAAAATAACAGTTTTTGAAAGAAAAAATACTTCAGAGGTTACAATAATAGCACATTTAATATATTAATTTGTGCTTTCTGAAAAGGACATGAAAATAGGGAGATTATCCTAGGGCACCAGTGTCCACAGACATTTCCCACTTTATACCTTTATTTCAGGTTCATGAAAAGGAAATATGTGCTGGGATAATTTTTTGTTTATCGTGTCAGATGTCCTTTATTGCACTTGGCAATTTCATCCAATCTGTGCACTGAAAATAAGAAATCTTATATTTCCAAAACAAACAAAAGCTCCAGTTGCATGGTAACCAGCCCACATACTAAGCCCTAGAAATATCAGATCCAGAGGGCTCAGGACTTTGCCAAAGAAACAGAGTGCTTTAAACTGATTTCTTCATATGATAATAACAGGGGTTTTAACGACTACATCATAAAAAATGATGCTGTAGCCAAAATCTTTACTGTCACTGAAGTCAAAAGAGTTACATCATTGGCAAAGGGCATTCCAGTTCTTCCCAAGCAGTTTGTCCTCGTGTAGCCTGCAGAGGGAAGTTTGCCTCCATCACAGAGGCAGGTCTCACCAGGCCATATGCCTGTTCTGTCAGAAAGGAACTTTACTTTAAAGACACTGTGAACTTTTGATCCACAGAGTAAGAGGGCATAAGAATAAAGGGCATGGGGGGGGGGGGGTTTGGGCAGGGGAATGAAGAAAAGCCCCTCAATGTTTGCCATCCCTCTCATATTACAGAGATAAAAAGACAGACACAGTTGCATGATTTTTCTCTGCACATTTCATGTTCACTTGATAGTTTCAAAGGCTATAGTTACTTTGGCTCCCCTGATGATGTGGAACCCCTGGAGATATGTTTCAAGAAGCTGGAAGGAGCCATTAAACTGGTGGAAGTGCCTTGCTAAGGGTCACAAGATAGGGTATCATGGTTTAACCCCAGCCAGCAGCTCAGTACTGTGCAGGCACTCACTCAGTCTTCCCCCCAGTGGGATGAGGAGGAGAATCAGAAAAGAAAAGTAAAACTCATGGGTTGAAATAAGAACAGTGCAATAATTTATACAAAGTAAAATACACTAATACTACTGATAAAAGGAGATGGACAGAGAGCTAAAATCCAAGAAACACAAGTGATGCTTGACAGCAGCCACTGACCAATGCCCAACCCGTCCCTGAGCACCAATTGTCTCCTCTCAGTCAACTCTCCCCCCGCTTATGTTCTGCTCTCTAAAGCAAGAGAAAAGAAGGTCCTAAACCAAAAATTTCTTCACAGTTCAGTTTTTAATGCATCTTTGTGAATAACAAGCTAACAAAATTTCTTATTCATAGTGTGTGGGTTCTCACAATCATGAACTTAACAAGAGAGCTGACTCAAAGTAGTCATTGAGATATTCTTGATTTTCTGCCTAACATTGAATGTGCCTTGGACTATGGCTTTCACATCAATGTTTCATTCAATTATAGTTTTTGATTCACATAAATCCTCAACCAACCTTTAATCCACAGATCGTGGCTGGTAGGATTTTGGGGTAAAAGAGTAGTATCTGTGGCAATGTAGGTATGGTACATTGAAATCAGTGTTGGGTGTTCAATAGAGGGAGGTGGAAATACCTGACATAGTACAAAATTTCAAGTAAGGTAAAGATCACCATCATTGCTAAATCCATGCTTGAGTGGGAAGGATACACCTGACTGTCACTACCAAACTTTGGGGACTGTTTTGATTCCAAAGTTGATTCATTGTGAACAAAGTGCCAATTTTCAGCTGTGTTCTCAGCCTGAACACACAGAGGCACATGGTATTCCAGGGGTATGATTCCTCACAAGCATATGAACTCCAGGAGAGAACTGTTAATAATTGGGAGGACTGGCAATTCAGCAGACTGACAGTGGTGAATCTCTGCTGAAATGAGCCATATTTCATTAACACCTGTTGATTTGCTCTCCACATGCCCCCAGTTCTGTGAGCAACACTTGGCCCTCAGATTTGCCAGTTCAGCCTGGTACAGCTGCTTGTGGCAGCCCAAATCATGTGGTCTTTTTCATTGCCCCTCCACCTCTCCTTCTTGTCCCAAGTCCTTTATTCACTGCCTTTTTGACTCTGTGGATGCAACAGAAGTGTCTCTTTTCACATTTTCAGGTCTGTAAGTTTGTCTCTTGATTTAGGTGTTGTCTCTCTTGCTAACCACAAAAGCACCAAGCAGCCACAGCCCCAGTAATACACCTAGGCTTGTCTAATCTGTCTGGACACAAATCTGGGCAGCACAAGGGCAATAGTCTCCTGCTCTGTGGTTGTCACTGTGCTATCTATGCTACCTGTGCTCTCCAGGGTGGACTATCAGACTTCTAATGGTCTGATTTCAGCTGGTGTGGTTGATTGACCTGAAAAATAAATGGATGAAACTCAGACTCTTTGATCTAGGTATGGTGCCCTTGCAGCAGATTTGCTGTTGGAATGAGACAGGATTCAAGGGAACCAGCTGGAGTCTGGTATGTAGGATTTTCTGGACTAAAGCCAGGGAGCTTAGTTAATAACTCAGCAAGACAGGCTGCTCAATCTTCTAATTGGCTGCCAACTTCAGGCCCTGAGTGCCCAGTTATTCATGCTGGGACCAGCACAACTGAAAAAGTTCTGTATTGGTACAGATTTTATGGCTGGTTTATTCAGTCAACAGTGGTTGAATTAATCTGTCTCTTTGCATATAAAACACAGGTTGCAAGTGGCTTGTGGGCTGCAGAACCCCTGACTCAAGCCATGCCCTTGTCTCCATTTGAGCATCACCATCCTTATAAAGGGCTGGTGTGAAGTTCTGTGTTGTTCTTTCAAGGCAAGACCTGAGGCCCAGAAAGCCTTCTGTGTTGTGGCTGTCTTTAAACCTGAGCTGGAGATAAAACAACATAGGTGACACCAGGTAAGAATATTCTGTTCCACAGAAGTGTCTACACTGTCAGTAGTTGTGAGTCACAAACCTGCTGCAATGGGGAGCAATATTTGATTGCAAGTGTCCTTCTCTAAGACCTGTCCTACTTGAATCTTTGCCTTTGGACATTTTGTTTCAGAATTATGGTCTGAGCTGAGCCTCACAACCAAAAGCCTATAAAATCTTTTAGACAATATGCAATTTGGCCACCTTGCAAACAGGTGGCCAAATCTGTAGAAAACCTCCTGTAAAGTACATGCATCAAAACCAGTGCCCTTGTGATGTTCAGGCTGACAAAGGATTTGAGGAAATACTGGCTTGGGAGAGACGTATTTATGCCCAGGACACTGAGGTGCAAAAAACAAGATTTAGGAGAGAAACACTGGTCACTCTCTAAACAAGTGTCGAGGGCCTGGTTCTCAAAACAAATAAAAGACAGCTTATCAAGAACAATCTTTTGGGAGGGTAAAGTGCTGGCTGAAAAAGGCATGAAACTCTTCTAACATGAAAAAAATCTCCTCTTGTTTGCTTCATCCTAAATTCAGTTGAACAGAACTTTGTATAATCTCTTTGTATAATCTCTTTAATGTAAATAAAAGAGGTTGGCAAGACACCTGAGTTGAGCACTCATACCTCCTGTAAACTGAAACTAGCTTCAAGGCTCAATTGTTTTCTAACCAGGAATATCAAAGGAGGAGCTGTAGAGAGTCCCTTATGGGATGGAATTCAGAAGAGGCACAAAATCCTTGAGCATCAAACAGAAAAGGGTATAGCTAAATTATCCCTGTGGAAAATCATGACACTGCAGAATAGAGAAAGTCACCACGACAGTGGCAAGACAAGCAGAAAACAACTACAGCTGTACATGAAATTATGTGGAAAATAAGGGAAGAAGAGAGGTCATGCAGTCTAGAAGAGAAATTATGCCAAACAGGCAATATGTCTGGGCAGCAGGGATGTTGAGGACGAGACTGATTTTGTTGGTACTGTGGAAAAAGGAGCAGCAGGACATTAGGGTGGGAAAAGGGGTGAAAGAAATGAAAGGTGACATGAAGGTTGAAAGCCTGAAAAGAGAAAGAAACTGTTTCAACCTCCAAATATCCAACTGTGATTATGCAGCTGTCAGCCCTGCCCCTTTAATTAAGTAATTGATTAATTAAAATAAAGCACTTAATCTCTCCATTTACATATTATGCCTCCCACTAACCAGCACTGACTGCAGGGTCCTCATCAGAAAGCTCCTTCCTATTTGAATTCATGTTGGTTCCCAAACATATTACTTTGTAAATAGGAAATGACAACATTGGCTCGGTGCCCCAGTACTGTCGCAGCACTGCCATATGTCAGTATCATGCTAAACATAGTAAGCAGAAGACCCAACAATATAATTATTGAGGACATCTGTCAGCAGCACAAGCTACATCTGGGATTAGTAGCTGTAATACTGGAAAGACCTATAAGAAGCAGGAAGGAAAGTCCTTTTGTGTTGGCTTTTCAAGAATAGGAGCCAGATCCTCAGCTGGTGTAAATTTAAGCCATTCAAAGAAGCTAATGAATCCAGCATCAGCTGATACTAGCTGAGGATCTGACACTGAAAATGAGGCCAATGTCATTAACTATGAGGTTTAATATTTTCTGTGTAAAGGTAGAATGCCTCAAAACAATCTGAGTTTACAACATGGAAGATCATTTATTAGTGGAGCCAGCAGGTACAGACTGTCTTTTATCTCAGATCTGAAGGATTGTGGACAAGTTTGGAAAGCTCCTGAAGAATATTATAAATTCTCTTTAATGTTCTTTGTACATCAAGCATGTGGTAATTTTATATTTCAAACAATTATAGGTAGAAAAAAAATCTTTTGAGCACATTTAATAGCCCTTGCTAAATTTTCTTCACCCACAGCAGAGTTTATCTTGTTGTTTGCACAGGCAGACTGTCCTGTGAAACCAGTGACACATACAGATTATACCTATTTATTAATCTGAGGGCAAGCTCCTGTTGGGAAGCCAAGTAGCTGCATTAATGGCATGCTCCTTTTGAGTCCATATCCCCTGTAGAAATCATACAGCCATGTCTGTACCATGCTGTGCTCATTCTAACATACTGTAGCTCTCAGCAAGCCTCGATACTCCAAACCCCAGGTTGTCCCAATATTGGTTATAGGGCAGCTGGGATGGAGGCTACCTATGTTTAAATACATGGCAGAAAGGCTTCACTCCATGGATCTGCACACAAGCCCTGAGGACTTCCAATCAGTTCCCAGCCCTATTGTTGGAACACCAAGTATCTGACGGTGTCTTGCATCACTGCCTTCAACAGAGAAGCTGAAAGAATTATGCCTAAGAAATGTTAACAAGCAGATTTTGAGTAATACCAAGAAATATTGCTTTCTGAAGAAAGTGTCTAGTGATGTATTAGATGAGAAATAAAGGAGAAGAAAGGTTCCTCTCCCCAGAAAAAAGCTCTTCCTTCATGCGTCACCTGAAACTTTTCACTCCTTTACAATCCGTATTGACAAACAAGGGTGTCTGCCCCTGAGTCAGGTTTGTATTAAAGAGAAAATGAGCTTGTGCACTGACCTCTCCCCACTTTTTAATTTTTTTTGCTTTGCAAGATTCCTTTGAGCCTTCAATCCATAAGCTATATATAACAAAGGATTACAATAAAACAGCAGATTCCAGAATTGACAGAATGTAGAATTTTGGTTTTTTCCTTAAACTGAGAAAAATCCTTCCTTATGTCAATACACTGCAGATTTGGGGGGGATCTAAGAGAGATATGACACTTCACCTCACTCATTCAGCAGGAGGTTCACCAAGACACTTATGCTTATGGATTTATATCTGTGTGCCTGTACATGAGCTGAGTGTTTAAACTCTTCCTGTAGTCAGCAAAGACTCATCCCAGGAAGCCTGTAGGTCTATGGAGAGACCCAGCTGACTAAAGGGTCTGCTTTGATGCTTTGAACTGCCTTGCTGAGGTGTTTATTGCTCTCTTGTGACTGTAGAGGAAGCATATGGAGCCTAAAGGCATAACTGAGTGCCTCTGTACATCCCCCCAGCAGCATACCCTGTTCAGGCTGGCAGACAAGGTAGCCAATTAAACGAGGTTAGAAATATTAGTTATTGTGATCAGATGTGAAAAAATAATCTGACACAAACCTGTGACAACACCCAAGCCATCAATACATTTTCATTTGCATAACACCTAAAGAATATTTTCCTTCCAAAATTCAATTGTGTCCTTCCTAGACTGGACAGGAGGGAAGAGAGGTATGAGACCTGAAATGCAGAGGGCTCTCTCTTGCTCGTCTTGGTGTTTTTCAGTGGTCTGCACATTGCTTGTACCTTGTGTGAGTGTGGTGATGAAAACACATGATTATTCACTGACTGCATGAATTTGTCTGTCAAAAGCAGGATCTGAGCAGTAGCTTTGTTTAATTACATTTTCTTAATAAAACAGAAAAAAAAAAGCTCCCCTAAAATTGTTTCAGGCCTCTTGTCTCCCACCAATACATCCTGTCCTCTTCACATGACAGAGTAGCTGAGAAACTTTTTTTTCTAGAGGAAAAATAACAAAAAAAACAACCAACAAACCAAAAAACCCCCCCAAACCAAACAAAAACCCCAAACTAATCACCCCCAATCTCTCTCTCTTCCAAACCAACCAACCAAACCACCCCCAGCAAACCAAACAAACAAACAAACAAATAAAACCAACCAACTGTACAAAATGTGACAGGTTATTTAGATGGCAATGGAAAAGTTAAAAAATGCTAAAATTGGAAGATTTTTATTTTCTGATTTTCAGGAATTTTTGTCCTCGGATAAGTAAGGATAGCTGGTTTTTTATTTTTTTCTTAAAAAGCAGGACAATCCAAACGTCTTGAGCCTATGGTTTGACCCTGAAAACATAAATTTTTCTGCATCAGTAAACCTATCCACCTCATTGACACTACTTACATTTGGAAATCTCTGTCTTGAATAATAGTTTGTAGGACTTGTTCCAAGTGGGGCTAAAGTGAGTCTGAGGTACATACCTTTAGCCTGGGGGTAGATTTCATTATTATGTTGGGGGAAAACACCCAGTTCAGAAAACTGCTCTATTTCTTTCTAAAAATAAAAGGCAGTTTCAGGAACACAGACATATAGAATTAATAACTAGTTCTTGTCTGATTGCAGCTCTGGAGTGAATTGTGATGGTTGAATTGAAAATAGTGCTTGGATGAAAAGGGGTCTATAATGGAAACCATGCAGGAACTTTAACACCACCAGCAGTGCCAGCAGAGAGCTCGTAAGAATATCAGTCATATGGGGAACTGTGCACCTATTGGATGTGTTCACCAAAAGATTAACTTTAAAATCTACAGCCTCAATTTCCTGAATTTAACTGTGTTTGAATGATCTGTGAGTTTTAGGGTAATGTGTATTTAACATGCATCTCTATAGGAACTATGGACCCATACAGTGTGTCTTTATTTGCAATGCTCTAGACCTTACAAGCATTCATTTAGGTGTAGCTTATTTAATTTTTTAATGGGCTAATCCTTGTTCTTTCAGGAGAGTTTTTCTATATACAAAGCAATTACTTAAACTAGTGTTTGTTTAGCCCACCTAACCAGAGCAGTCACGTAATCTTTGGGCTTTTTCATATCTTGCCAGCAATTTTATTAATAGAATCAGGCTGTTCCTGTCTGAAATATTCTCTTGCAAATATTTCCAGACAGAACAAAAACATGAATAACCTAGTGTTCAGCAATGAGTTTTAAATAGATTCTTATTCTCCTGTCTGATTTTGATAAGGTCAATGCAGTAGCCATCACATAGACCACACTTATACCTTTGCAGTTGATTTTTGTTTAGGGCAGTTAGCTAATATTTTTGTTATTGCAGGGAGGATTTGAGAGAGAGATGGAGGATGGAGTTAGGAGGTTTTTTTTGTTCACATTTCCAATTCTCCCTCAAAGCACTTTTTTTTTTTTGGTATCACGCTGCAAGACCTGGCTGAAATTTTGACTTTCATTCTCTCAATGTCCCGCTGTATTGTTTTGCTACTCAGATTTCTACCTCTCTTCTCCCTCACGAGGGCACATCCATATACCAAACAACAAAGAAAACTTAGATTGCAACCTTTGTTAAAATCCAAACTGTACATTTCTAGCCATTGCAACAGCTGCTTTTTTGGCTACCAGTTTCACAAAGGCATTTAATGACTCCTTATGGCAGCTCTTTCTTTATGGAATTAATTCAGTTTAACCCTCAGGATAAAGGCATTTACTAAAAATAAATTAATAAATAGCATCATTATTCTATTTTTGTATTTGCAAGAACCAGAGACTGACTCTCATTTTGGTCAAAATCATAAAAATTCTCCTGACATCAAAGGAACTACCTTCATGTCAAAGTGCTGTAAGCTAATAAAGAATTTGACCAGGCCATTTTTTATTGTATGGGAAACATTTATTGTGATTAAGCCTGTAAAAGTGAAGCACCCACAGCCCCTTTGGTGCTGTACATTCAGCACTCAGCCTCACCACTGCTGCATCCAAGGTCAGGGTGCACTAAAGCATGACTAACATCTATTATATATTTGCTTATTCCTCTCCTTCTCAGGTAGTAATCATGTGCAACAACCAATGGAGTACTTAGAACACACCTATGTGCTTATGCTACTCAAGGTAAGGTCAGAGATGTGCAGATTGCTTTTCCAGCAGGAGGTGGTGAGGTTTGTTGGAACTCTTTGTTCCCGTGGGAATTTATTTCCTACTTTGGGTCAGCACTGAGGGAACTCTGTCTCATGCACTGACACCCTTACAAATGTTTTACCACAGCAGCTGCTTCCTTCAGTTGAGAAAATTTTGATGTGCCAGCTTTATGTGTACTTTCCTCTCAGGATGCTACCAGTGGGCTCACTTTGCCTTTACTTTTCCCTCCTTCACAAACAAAAAGAGGTCTTGCTTAACTTTTCACTTCCCAATTTTAAAGTAAACTTATATCCTTCAAGTGGAAAGGTCTTTCTTTAATGCTGCACCATACTGAACGCAGCCCCTCCAAAGCACTGCTGGTTTCTACCTCATCAGTAGAGAGGATATCCTCAAAAAGCACAACTTGGAGTTTATGGTTGTTGCAAGCTAACCATCCAAAGGAATGAAATGCAGAGAAATGTGAAAATATTTCACAGCAGGAAAACAGGGAGAAGGAAAGCAAACAATGCAGAAAACTGTTTGTAGCCCCAGAAAACTGTTTGGAATACAGGGGAAATTAATCATAATGAAAGAAACACATTGAAGAAAGGGTACTTAAAAATAGAGGAAAATTCCACATTTGAAAAATATAGTAGTTTTGATAAAAGCTCATAAAAAGTAAAATATAATTGCAAGGTACAGAATTTGAACAAAAAAAATGCCTGAATGGTTAACATGCTGACTTTGCTCGCTGCATGTATTGTTACTTCAAAGTGCTGTTGAACAGTGTTGCAGTCAAGACTCGGAGGCAGATAACAAACTGTTAAAGCACAGTTACCTGCTACATAGAATATTATTTGCCAGCAGATTGGTCCTAGGTTCTTAATTTAAAAATAGCATTTATGTAGCTGTGAACATGCTTAATTTTTATAGCAACACATTACCTTCAAATTGGATTGAATCGTTGCAGTGTTTTAAAAACTTGTGATCTGATTCTGCAATTAAAAAACAATTATATGTTGTTGCTGTAAGTACAGCAGATTTCGTTTTCATCTACAATGGAACGCTTCAGTACAATGGGCTCTGAAGACAATTTTTAATGCTGACTCCTCTGCATTCTGGCTACATTTGTGGAGATACACAAGCAGCCACAATAACAGCCTCAAACATGACTTTCAAAACACACTGCTTTTGTACTTCAAAAGAGATATGTCCCCATCTCTTATATGTCTTTTGTCAAGCCTTTTATTCTTCACAAAGAAATACAGAGGTGACCTGGAAAAACCACTTTTTTTTTTTTGACAGAGTTGTCAAAATTATCCTGCCTGAGCAAATCTGGGAACTCTTTTCCCGATAGAGCCACCTGTGAGCATGAAGACATATATTTCATTTGTATCTCTTGGAAAAAATGTGGGCTGGCATGCAAAAGAACATAATTATAACTAGACATAGAATCTTACCTGTGCCTGGTCTTCAAGAGATAGGTAGCTTTCATCTCAAATGGAGACCTATTGGAGTCACTGAAGGTACACAAGGGTCTTGAGGGCTATAATTGTATTGGGAAACTAGATGCTGACCTGCTTCACCCAAAACTTCCCTGATCTGGAAGGCAACACTTTCCCTGGGTTTTGAGACCCTCCAATTGTCCATACTTCTTGCAGAGTCAAAGCTGGTGAGTATGCTATGAACTGATTTCCCAGAGTATCCCCAGAAAGATAGGAAAACTGGTGTAGTTCCTTTTTTCATTAATTTACCTGGAACAAAGAACATGCTCTGATATAGAGGGCTTGCTCTCATTTGCTTTATTGCATTCCTATTACTACATAAAGGCATAAGCCCCAATTCTTTATAATGGCCTCTTTCCACTAGTCCACAGCTAAAGAAAGTGATAACTAAAGGAAGTAGAGAAACAACTCAGCACAAGAAGAGCAGAGAGACATTTCTGAGGGAATGTAATAACTACAAGTCTTTACACAAAAAAAAAAAA
>VXAX01008047.1:22845-98818 GCA_013399835.1 Leptocoma aspasia
AAAAAAAAAAAATCAACCTTCCAACCAAGTAAAGTGTCTCTTACCAAGAAAGGCAAATCATGTGTCTTTGCAGCCAGAATTTATGTTGCACCCTTACCCCTTCATCCTGGTCCCCTCTTCATCCATATGATGCTTGTGTCATTAGGGCACTTCCTGGAGCAGCACACCTGTGTTTTCTTTGTATGGAACCAAGAAACCAAGGATGGGAGGGAAGAGCAACTGACTTTCAGCAAGGCCAAGGCACACACTTGAGATGGGGACCAGACAAAGTCTAGACAGATTCCTTAGCTTTTTGGTTATTTTTAAAACATTCTTTAAAACTAACCATTTAGACTTTATAAAACATTCAAAATGTTGTATATATTAATACTCTTTGGGTGAAATATTAAAAGAAATCTTTTGCTGTTCTGTTCTGAGTCTGTTATTTTAATAAATGCAGCATCTCCTGTTTCTTATATGATTTAAATGCTAACATAAAAAAACATTCAAAAAGACTAATTGGAAAAATACATGTCTGAAAAAAAGAGTTTTAAATTAACTTGAAAGATGTCTGAGTGTAATGCTATGTGTTCTTATTTATAAGACTTTAGTAAATGAAGGACTTTCAGATGCTGACTCTCTGTTTCACATTCTTCATTGCCTTGTATAAAATAAACTCTCTTGCACTATGGGAGGGGCAGACATTCCCAGGGCTGGACTCAGGCAGTGTGGTGGGAGTCTCTGTGCCTTACTCAAGTGCTGCTGGCCACCTTCCCCACACAGATCAGACAACAGCCCCACAGTAATGTGGAAAGCTGTAAAGCTGATCAGTAGAACTTTGGTCAGCTGCTTTAACAATGCTGCCTTTAAATCTTGTATTGTTAAACCAGTTATGTATTAAAAATAACCTCCATGAAAACAAGCCTGAAAGATAATGGCTTGGATAATGAGTCAATAGTTCCAGAGATTTTGAGAGACATGAGTCTAAGTCTGGAATTTATATACATTCCTGGTATTTTCCCATCTCAGAGGCACAGTAAAGCTGCTTAAATATAATGGAGTGGGGGAAGCCAGGAGCACCAGATGATTCATGTAGGCTTCTGCCTCCACTCAACTCATATTTTAAACATCGCATTGAAGTTTATAATCAAATGCTTCTATAATTTTCTTTATGGTATTGGTAAGCAATGGTCCCTTTGTCTACAGTCTGTCTCATAAATATAAAGTCAACTGTTACTTCATGTTGTATTAGATCTAGGTACAGGAGACCTTTGTTAACCTAAATAGCTTAGAATTTTCCTAGTTATTACTAATTTTGGTAGAACCCTGAAGTTAAATTTACATTGGCAAATTCATAGATAGCTCTTTGCCAAGAGAAAAACTCATATGGAAAAAAGACATTTCACATCCATATAGTTGATGAATATGTCTGATAAAGCAATTGAATAGTATGTTATCTTTAAAAGATATATGTTTTTACTCTATGAGTAAAAACATAAAACTAAACTAAAACATAAACTAAAGTTTAGGTAGTTTTAGTAGCAAATTTCTTCAGGAAATAGGAGGTGCAGAATCAAAATATTTTCTACTGTCCTTTGTTCTTATTATTTCATTATTATCCTCTGTTTGAACAACCTAGATGCCAAAATGCAACTGTCTTGGTTTTTGTTCTCTTTTGAACTTTTCAACTTAAAATGTATATAACTTATCACAATCACAGTGCTTTTCACTTGGGAAAACTGACTTTCCCAACCCTTTTTTTTGTGGAAATTGTGTCATTGTAGAAATTCAAAAGAGTGCATATAAGACACTTTAATTGACACCCTGTTACCACATATAGAAAAGAGCAAAAATGAAGGAATGTCAATTAAATCCATGCCAGACTCCAGGTCAGACCTGAGACTTCTCCTACCATCATTCTCTACGCAGATATTTTCTTTTTATTCAGGTCTTCCAATAAAATAGAAAAATCACCCAGGGGTCTTCACACTGTTAAAAAGACATGGATCTAGTAGACCTTCTAAATCTTTTTCTTTACTGCTAAAGCGTTGATCTGAAGCAAACTATGAAGAAGAAGAAGAATGGTATGTGAAGAATGAATAGAATCTTCTTCTATGAAGAAGATTGAAGAATGGTATGTGAAAAGAGCTGTAGACTTGTAAGGTGATGAGGGACCTTGAGCAAATATATTTCTACTGGCAGGAATGGTAAGAGGCAAATGTACCATTGGGCCCTACAATAAATCAGGCTGAAGGCTGATGTGTCCCTGTCTTGAGCTGGAGATGGCTCTGACTTCCAAGGGCTTTAACTTTCATTTGCAGACCTCTTCCCTATACCATTCCACAAATGAAACAGAGCATTTGCCTGATAATCAGGGAATGATCAAATACATCTCATTATCAAGCAGTTTTTCTTGATAATATCCTCTTGAATTGCTCCAGTATCATCTCTGTGTAGATACAGAAATAAATCCACACTTCTTTCTTATTTACATTATAAGGTTATTTGTGAATTATAGAGCTGTCTACCATTGTTCAAATACATATAGTTTAATTATCATTTCAAGAAATAGGCTCACTGTTTCCACAGAATAGCCATTACCTTTTAGCATTCAGATATGAGTGACCAAATCAATCACTAGTTCACATTCTGGCAAAAACACTATAAAGTTCTTTAGATATAGTTATTTTTTCAATCAAATCTCGCAGACCCATTATCACACTCCTTTGATACCTGCTACTTGGAGAGAGTATAATTTGCATTTTTTTAAGTCATTTTTCATGTGCAGATTCCTTTAGTCCCTTTGAGATATGCTGGAGAACATCAGAAAGGTGCATGATAACATAATAGTTATACTCTATACTATTATGCCTGAGTAACTGCAGGGTACTGCTAATCCTGCTGTTAAAATATTCATAGCTTTAACTGAAATACAGTTTGGGTAACAGACGCAGCTCTCTTACCCACCTCAGTTTGCATTTGTTTGCAGTACAATTTTGTGATTTCTCATTAGCCAGCGTGTCTGCCTTCTGCCACAAGCTGACTTACATTCCTCCCATCTGTTACAAAACCAATTTAATTATCAGTCACTACTATGAACATGACAGCAGACACTTTTATGCATGAAGGTTCTGCCCTTTTCCCCATTGTCAGAATTTTTGTCATGTAATGTTTTGAAGTAAAGTTTTCATAGAAGGTAAGTTCAAAAGATCTGTTTCTGGATACATCATGCTTTTATTAACGTTATGTCACGAATCCAGTAAGATCGATCAGTAATTCAAATGAAGTCCGTATTCTCATATTGATTTATCCTATTATTTTTCTACTTGAATGCTTACAAAATGGAATATTTTTTGGAGTATTTCTACAAGTAAGTTAGAGATTTTGGAATTACTTAGTATTGATATACTGCACGCATCTCACCATTGTCAGTTACTAGAAGTATCTGAACCAGAAAGGCAAATAGAAATGAGAGATCACTAAAAAATTAATTATTATTAAACTAAAAGGAAATTTACTGTATCACAACAAGCAATACATAATGGGAAAACAAAACAGAATGTTTAAATGATTAAGAACTGAATAATTTAAATATAATTAAATATAATAATTTAGTGGGAAAAGAAATAATCTCTATCTGAATTCTAATCTCTGTTAATTGATAACCACTCCTAAGAATCAAGAAGAAAATTCTGAACCAAAAAATCCTCATAATTCATTTGTAGACTAGTCAATTTATATGCTAATGATGTTAAAAAAAAATCTATGTATATTAGAAACATTTACAAAACAGCAACAACAACAAAATCTTTTTCCTATTGAAAAATGTTGAAATAAGCTGTGAAAATATTAAAACTCTTTTAAATTTATGAGGCTTTTTCTGAACATCTGATGCTGGTTAACCAGGTGGATTAATGTCATGTCATACATGTCACACAGAGCCAGTTCCAGCCAGGTCCAAGATGCACCAGTCACTGGCAAAAGCTGCACCCCTCAGTGATTTTGGCAGCACCCACAAATGTGTGCTAACACATCTAAGCAAGAGATAGAAAACCTGAACAGCAGTTATGAAAGGAGTGGGAAAATGTGAAAGAGACAGGCCTGCAGGAACCAAGAAGGAACAGAACCAAGAAGGTGCAGAAGGAAGGGGCGGAGGTTCTCCAGGTGCGGAAGCAGAGATTCCCTTCATCCCTTGGAGAAGACCACAGTGAAGCAGGTTGTGCCCCTGCAACCCAAGGGGGTCCATGCCAGAGCAGATATGCAGAGTGCAGCCCATAGAGAGCTCCTTGCTGAAGCTCCTGCAGCCCATGCAGAGGAGCTCACACCAGAGCAGGTTTTCTGGCAGGACCTGTGGGCCATGGGGGACCCACTCTGGAGCAGCCTGCTCTGGAAGGACTGCACCCTGTGGAAAGGGCCTGTGCTGGATGGAGAAGGTCATCAAGAGAGTGAGGATGAAGAAGTGGCAGAGATTAAGCAATATGGACTGACCACAATTCCCTTTCTCCATCCTCTTGTGCCATGCTGGGGGAGGAGACAGAAGAGTCAGAGTGAAATTAAGCCCAAGAAGAAAGGAGGAGTGGGAAGAAGGTGGTTTCAGTTTTCTTTCTGCTTCTTACTGTCCTACCCTGTTATTAAGTGGAAATAAATTAAATTAATTTATTTAATTTAAGTCTGGTTTACCTGTGATGGTAATTGGTAAATGACCTGCTTGTCCTTCACTTGACCCATGAGCTTTTCCATTGTATTTTCTCCTCCTGTCCTGTTGTGGAAGGGAGTGATGGAGCATCTTGATGGGCATCTGGCAGCACCAAGGTGAACTCACCACACTACATCTGAATAATTCCCATAATTTATTTGAGGGTTATACTCAATTTTACAAAATGCATTCTTCTTTCTGTTTGCTTTCAGAGAGAAAAATGTCCTGGGAAAAATGTCCTTCATTCCTACTTCCTCAAACCATTTTTAATATACGGTAGGACTTCTGTGGTATCTCTAATTGATAAAGTTGTGTGACATTGTCTTTTAGACTCTGCTTTGCTTTATAATTTGATCAAACTTCATTTGGTATGGGAAGTTTCATGTTAGCTCTCTTGATGGTTTTAAACCAAAAGAGGATAGGTTTAGGTCAGATATAAGGAAGAAGTTCTTGGTTGCGAGGATGATGAGGCACTGGAACAGGTTGCCTGGAGGAGTTCTGGATGCCTCATCCCCGGAAGTGTTCAAGGTCAAATTTGAGCAACCTGGTTCATGGCAGGCAGGTTGGAATGAGAAGATTTTTAAAGTCCTTTCCAACCCAAACTACTCTATCGTCCTATGGATTTTCTCTGGATTCCAGTTGACTTAAGTCCTAGTAATTCTGGGTGAGAGCAGGAAATAACATGAGATTTTGCCAGAATTATTTTGTTATAGCATTTCTGAGCATGTGTGATGCTTGTGC
Source organism: Leptocoma aspasia (assembly GCA_013399835.1). Classification (NCBI taxonomy): domain Eukaryota; kingdom Metazoa; phylum Chordata; class Aves; order Passeriformes; family Nectariniidae; genus Leptocoma; species Leptocoma aspasia. The sequence goes on from VXAX01008047.1 coordinate 28,262, forward strand.
TAAGAAAGAACTGTGAGGCACTTGAGAGGAAAAGACCTATCCAGGAGGATTTTGTTAATCAGAGGATGCTAAGCCTGGCATAATTAATATTAATGTTGTCTGGCTGGAACATGCTTCGCTGTGCACAGTTTTATCATTCCTAGATGTCCTTCATCTGAGAAAAAGCTGATTGACTCATTTCAGCAAAAGACTGGAGACATTACCTGGCACATATCCAATATAAATAAATTAAGAACCAGACCTGGGAGCAGTTACCATATCTGGAAGATAACTATTTGATAAGTGCAGGTGCATCCTAAAGCCAGGATGTGAAGAAGCTGTACACATGACAGGGATTAAAGAGGACATTGAGAGTCAGGGTATTGAGAGAACTGGAACAGCATCTGTAATGACTGAACCAGGAAGGGGAAACCACTAATTGGAGAAAAGACAGGCAATTTGAAACAACAATAAAGTTTTGTAATTCCTCATTTTCAAGTAATTTTATTACTCCCTTCTAATTTATTTGCCTTATTTATGACCTAAACTGCTGCTGCCCCTTCAGTTTGTCTATGAAGTGTTTTCCAGGTCCCATTGTTGAATATGCCCAAACACCATGGACACATGTATGGGTCAGTCTGAAGCAAGTCTATTTGTCTATCTACTAAATAGTTTCACATCACCTCCAAGAATCAAATAGTACCCTGGATTTTCAGTGCTCACCTTTCAAAGCAAAAGTTTTCCATTTTCTTTGTTTTTAAATACAAAGTGTAATTTTTTTCCCCTCCTTTGACTTGTTCACCTTTAGGCCTCAGGCTTCACCTCTCCATTTATTGATAACATGATCATTCAATATTTTAGATTGCTTTTTCTGGCAAGCTCAAGAGGGTCAGAAAAGGCTTGCCATCCATTGAGAAGGAGCTGCTTTCCTACCTCTGATACAAAGTAGGGCAAACCCACACTAGTAGTGTGCTTGCTGCTCAGTCCACCTAGGACATCCTCAGACAAGTCTGTCAAAATATAATTGCCTTAATAGCAACTGATATGTGTATTAACCTCTTGATCAAAACTTTGGTGGAAAGAAACACTTTATGACCAGGATTTCAGCAAATAATATCCTTTAAGCTACGTCTGATGTGATATGAGATTTGCAAAATTATTCCTCATCAGTGTTTGAATGAGTAGAGAAAGACACTATTTAAATTTATTTGTAAAAGTGAAAGAAGAGAACAAGTAGTTGGGACATTTAAAAGCAGAGTGAGGCAATGAGGTGATCAGACTTAGCTGACAATATTTGAATCTCTTTAGGAACATTTGAAAATTGAATCGAATTCTTATACGCAATCTGTTGAACCTTTCCGGCGAGTAGAGATGAAAAAGACATCTTTTTGAGAGAGCATCCTCTTTTTTATATAGATCTTGTCTGACAAGACCTCTATCATTTGACAACCGTTTGGTTTTTGGTGCTGAGGCTGTTGCATTTTGAAAGGAGAGAGGTGTACAAATTTGCAGCTCTGTCTCAAACTGTATGGGTAAATTTCAGCACCTTACCTATCACTCCATCAAATCTAAATTTCATGCAGAGAACTTCCATTGAGACCCATGATTGGATTTTCTAATTCAGGCCTTGAAATATCTGTGTTGCGTCATCTGGCCTTTATTTATGGGTTTGTGTAAAAAAATACTTTTAAGGACTACAAAGTACAACTATAATTACTTATTTTTAATTTTTTAAAATTTAAAACTTCAGTAGAAATTAATTTATTTCAACTTAAATAGATTTTTGGCTCAGTTGCAGTATTTCTGCAAGTGGTGACATTGCAGGTTGCAAACTGACCGTGCAGTGCTGACTGCAGCACGTCCAAATGCTGGCCAATACTGTACACAGTAGTAGTCCAGGGACAAGGATAGCAAATGAGCATGTATCTAATTAAAGTTCTCTGATAGGATTAATCCGTTGACATTTTGCCACATAAATCAATAGCTGGATTTTCCTCCCAATAAAAAGCCTAATTTTTGCTGAGGAAGCTGTTCACTCTTAGAATGTCAATGTTTTTGGCAGGTGATTGATTCCCCTTATATTTTATGCATTCAGTTTCAAAATACAAACAACAGATGGCTTTCTCAACAGTCCTAAACCTAGATTTGATTGCTATAATCCACTCAACACTGCTGGAATTCACACCCTGCAAACTTAAGGTGATCTGTGGATCTCTCTTCTACTCCATCTCAAATATAACCTCTTCAAATTATCAGGTACAGTGTCAAGTGATGGAGACTTCCAAGAAGAGCAGGGTAAGACAAGGAGAATTGTGTCACCCTTGAAGCTGCCACGACACTGAAGCAATGGTCACAGCAGCCTCAGTCTGGGTAGAACTGTGTTAAGAATGACTGGAAGAAACCAGACCACTCTCCAGATTAGAGCCCTCATCAGCCGGACCCTGCAATTAGTGCGCGTTACTCGGACCTGTTACTTGTTTGAATGGAAATTCTTGGGCTGGGCCTGAGGAGATTTGGCTTTTAATTAGGTAATTATAAATCCCTAATTATAGGCTGATAATCTTTTCAATATGTCTTCTTAACTTTGGCTCCAACTAGATCAGATGACTCGGATTTATCCTCATCCTTGAGGAGAAGGAGATTTTTCTTCCAGAGATAAGAGCTGCTGTCTGTAGATCATGGGTGATTGGGTGTAAAGATTACTAGTATTTCTTAAGCTGCTTAGAAAAGCACCATGGTTCATTTTCTTAAAATTGCAAATATTGAATATGTTATAATGTGCTTTCTAGAACCAAATCTGAATCTGTATGACAGCAATACCAAAATTAGTAGGAAAATTAGTATCATGCATAGTACCTGTGAAAATAAACAACATGATTTTTCCATGTGGAATGCAGAATTCTGCAAAATTCAATAAAAAGCTCTTGTAAACAAGAAGAAAATTGGACACTTTATATATGTAATTGAGAGGCCCTGCTGTTTCTTTAGTGAAAGCTGCCACTAGTGAAAGATAGCAGGCTGTTAGACTTACTCAGGGAAACTAGTCACAGGATCAGTTTAGCTTCAGGAAAATACCAATTTCACCCCAAAACTGACTTTAAGGCGTAGCAAACCTACTTAAGAATCAGAGTAAAATTCAGAGAATAATCATGGAAACAAAAGAGGTTAAAAATAATATTATTAATTACTCCTTAGAAAAAGTGACCTACATTAACAAGAATTCACATTAAACTGAGATAAACGGCACTAAAAGAAAATGAAATATTTAGTTTTGAGTCACATGAACTATATCTGTTGGAATAAAACCTTGAAATATTTGTTTAGTTCTGAAAAGCTGCTTTTTTTTCCTGTTAAAATAATGACTATGTTGATGCAGTCTACCTGCCTCAGACTTTGTAATTATGTTTATTGGCATGAATTCTTCTTATTATTTATTATTTTGACCCTTCTCTCCCCTTTTTTTTTAAGCTGTAAAGAGAGTTTACTTTTAAATAGATGGGCAAGATTACCAAGCATTAAGATTGTTAAGTAACTCTTCTGATATCCAGAAGAGTTTCTAGTTTGTGGTAGCCAAGAAGCTGGCCCAAATTAAGAATATGCAAAATCTACAACCGTTCTCATCGAATTACTAAATGCATTATGTGCAAGGTTGCTTCCTGATCATTACAAAAGCTTTCTTTTTTAATTTTAATTTTTTTATTTTTTAATCAGTTTTGGACACATTTTCCTCTTTGGTTAACCTACCTCTTACTGGGATGAAAAAGGCATTGTCCTCTGCTGGAAGAGTGATATGATGAGGAAACCACTTCTGCAGGAGACAAGCTTGTGGTCAATTTTCTCCCTGAGTACATGCAAAAAAATAGCTTTCTGTAAAGGAGAATTTAAAATAATGTTTTCATGAATCATTGTTTGCTGGACAAGCCAGGGAAATCTAAATTAAGGAAGACATCCTTTCACTTAGTTAAGGAAAACCACAGTTCATAATTCTTTCAGAAACACACAATGGCAAACTTTGTACAATTTAGATAGTGAAAGCCAAGCCAGATTAGATTAAAAACTGGCTAGTTGTATTTTATAAATCTCCAGGAAGAGTTTTTTTATGAGAATTGGAGGGGAAAAAATTAACTGCATCAGAACTATCAGAATTTTTTGACTGCATGGTTTTTCATTGGAAAAGTTAAATGTTCAAAACCTAACTTTCATAGAAATTCAAAAGTTTCAAAGGAATTACTTTCGGAAAGCTTCATGATGTCAAAAAAGGATTTCAGAGTTTGTTATAATTAGACAAAAACTGCAGAGATCAAGAGTCTGGCCAATGTCCCATTGCCCTGAGGCACAGGATAACAGGCTTCCAATGTAAAACATGTATGACATGAAACACGAACACAGATTTGCTATATTCCAGGTGAATGTCTTAGTGAAAGGGCACATATTTAATGTTGGAGGTTTTTTTCTTCCTGAAACAATTTTCTTATTATTACAAGCTTAATTACACAGCTGGTGCTAAATAGTCTGACGGTGTGACATTCACCAGATGTACAGGAGGTTGAAAAGCAGTTCCGAGCTCCAAGAAGGCCAGAACAGTAACTTTCTCTCCCCTGTTTCATAAAGACAGGGAGGTACCCTAATTAATCAAATAGTTGTCATAATTACCAATTACTAATAGCATATGTGAAGTTGTTACGATGTCCAAGATGTCTCTAAATTTCCTTAATTCATTAGCCTATATCTTCTTACAATAAACTGGTCTTTCACCATTCCTGAAACTTTGCATTTCTGAGATTTTTTTTTCAGTAAAACTTTAAATTTAAGAAAGGTGAACATAGAAGTCTGAGAGAAAGATGTTTACCAAAAACCAAACCATGATCTGAAGGATTATGTCCTGAGAACTTATGTTTTACTTACATCTAGATCTGGAACCAAACTTTGTGGGAGCTCCTGAAGTAATGAATTATAAATGCCTCAATGATGAATATAAAGACTACAAATTAAGGGTGTTTTAGATTCGAATCAATGTTATAGCAATGCTATCAGAAGTCTTGAAAATATTTGAAACATTATAGACCATGAATAAAGTGAATCTAATTTTGCATTTTAACAGTATTCAAATAAATTGTTATTTCAGTTACATTTGAACTTCATAATCATCATTTGAATCAGAAACAGGTATTTAGGAAGGACTGGCAGAATATGAAAAAACAAATAAATCCCATCCTTAAGTTTTGATGATTCATTATAATTATTTATTAGTTCATCCCTTAATTCCAATTAACTCCAACTCAGTATTGTTCCCTGAATTGGTATAAAATTCTGAAAAAATTAGAACTATTTCTAGCATCTTACTTAAAGTCAGGTAAAGATTGGACCAAATTTTATTCTCATTGAATATATTGAGTTCATTCATGTCTATTACTAAGAATTAAAGAACATGCAAGTCCATACGGATGAGAAACAAACAGGTCAGGTACTTGCAACTTCATCACTCAGCCTCAAAAAATACAGTACACTTCTAGATAATTTCCTCTGAATGTTCTTGATTGTCAAACAGATTAAGTCTTAGACAGTCCAGTACACTAAACAGATCAAGGGCAAAATTTGTGTTATTACATCTACATCCAATACACATCCATATTGGGGTGTAAGAGAAAAAATATTTGCAGAGAAAATTGAACTCTTGCTAGAGAGAGGAAAAATGAGGGTGTTTAGCGAGCCTTTTTTAGTGTTCAAGTCAAAGCAAGTTAAATACATGCTGAGAATAATAACTCTATTCTAGGCTTGACTGTGATAGTCAATTAGCCAGTTGGAGAGAAAAGGGCAGTTATTATAGGAGTGGAATATTAGCAGAAGGAAAGTGATAAAGGCTGTCAGCTCTATGAGTTACAGATGGTGACATGAAAGTTAGCTCCTGCAGAACTATAATCAGGGAACATAAAAATGTTTGTATATGCCATGAAAATAACATCTCTTTTTCAGTCCATGATTTTTAGAGACAGCACAAAAACCAATGCCAAAGCCATCTTTTGCAGATGTTTTAAGAGGTTGAAGAAAGAGTAATTACTTTGAAGAGGTTTTCTTCCATAGTCCTTTACCGACTGTGTTTGTGAGCTCATTTGGATGCATAGCTCTAGTTTCACAGATGATGTTGGATGTATTAGCTGAAGAATGTTGCATTCTGGCATGCACAGGTTTAAATCTGCTGGATTTAAATAGTTCTTTCAGCATTGGGGGCATTTTCTTCAGTGCCTGTAGACAGATGATGGTAGGATTTACTTATACAGAAACTAAGAAATGGTCCTGAGATATCATAAGTCTTTCATCATACAGATCGAGCCCTTTGCTAGGAAATCATGATTTTCCAAATTCTTTTAGGCATTATGGTAAGCATTGGATTTCTCTGTGGAAACACTCAACAGCCAAAGCACAGAAGCTTGCTTTCAATTCCACTAAAGCTGGTCCACAGCACTGAATCAAGTTATTAGACCTAGATATAATCACTAAAATTAAGAGTTGAATACATAAGTAAGGGGTAGAGCATAACTTCATAAAAAATAAAGACCACAGAAATTAAGATAATGCAATAAAATGTCTGCTCTTAATGTAGCAGTCTTGGTTCTGCAGTTTATACTGGTTTGTATCATCCAGCTCATGGGAAATTAAGTGCTTCCTGACAATTGAAGATCATTAACACTTTGAAAACAAACACATGGGTTTCTGTAGATGCTTGTTAGCAAAATATTAGGGCGCTTGCTCTGTGGGAATAGATTTTGATCTAGCTGCAGACAGGGAGGCACTTCGATGTGTCTTTTTAGCTCAAAAGAGACAAATGCTTAGTTTATATCAGAGCATAAAGAAATCAGGATAACAAAGAAAAGAGACAATAATGACATTAATCTCATCTAAATTTGGTTATCTGTAGTGGGAGATGTCTATATCTAAGGTAATAACCTCCTCAAGCTCCTTTTATCATAAATGAAGAGGAAATAGGTAATTTTGGTACTCTAAACAATTAGCTAAGATGTCAATGCTTACAGTGTAAATGTTTACATTTATTTAGGTGAATTCTACTCTGAATTGCTTTAACATGTAACATTTAAGTGATGATGTCATGCCCCTAAATCGCAGTTGATTTCTGTGGTTTCAAATCAAATGTACTTTAACAGCACCCTAATTTTAAGCAGATAAATAGTCCTATTGAAGTCAGTGGGTTATTCACACAGCAAAGCTACGTTCCAATGCTTTGCCAACGTGAGTAATGTGCCACATATGTTTTTCTTGCATTAGCTCTGCTACATCACTTTACCTTTGGGCTGTAATTTCTCTGTACAGTGGAATGAATGCTTTCAGAAAGTCCTCTTAAATTTTTAGGATTTTGGCATTTTTATAGCAGATGCTGGTAAATTACTAAGATTTGTATTCTTTGCTATGCTTCATAATAGCATTAAAATCCAATAAAATATAATTCAATGTTTTGACTACTGCATTAATTGAACACTAATGCTGTTTCCATCCCTTAAGGTTCAAAATATAATTAGAGACATGCTATTCTTTTCCCCATGTTTCATGTAAAAAAAGATGAGGCCAAATAGCAATATGTGAACAAAGCAGTAAAGGCCTTTTTAGCTATGTAACATTAGACATCTCAACAAATTCATCAGTCATCTATGTCGTTTCTAATCCTTAATGCATAGATGGCCCTAACAAGTTATGAGTGTTTCTAAATTTTTCAATTGTTTTGTAACTTCATATACAGTTTATAGGATTTCATTGAATGAGTGTACTTTAAACTGTAAATGCATTACCTGGATCAGAGTCTCATTTCAGTTGTGAGAGCAAGGCTGGGCCATAGCAAACTGCAGCCTGAAGCTGGAAATTGTGAAGAAGGAAATCTTACCACTGAGGTGTTTGATGCTCTGTGTTGATCTCAGTGGGCACCTGAGCAGAATATGAAATTCTGGGCTCAGCAGCAGCCCCAGCCCCTTGGACCACGATGGGGAAGAGCTGCCCAAGAGCAGGGCATCCCATCCCCACTGCTGCAAGGGAGATGCAAGCTGCTCAGCTGGTGAAAATTAAACATGTGCCTTGGGTTTCTGATGAACTCCCAACGTGTGGTGGGCTAAAAGCTTGGGCTCTTCTCCACCAGGTAAAGAACAATGTTTTGCTTGTAGTTAACTTCCATATCAGTCAGCTACTCAGTGTATTGAGATCTTCCCAAGCAGGCCTCCCTGTAAACTATTTTTATACCAAGATATCCTGCAGCAGTCTTTATAAAAATAAATGAACTAGTGACATTAAACTGAAAGGTAAGCAAAGGTGTTGAGTGTTAAACATATTAAGAGCAGGGGAAAAATCTGTTAATCGTTTTATTAATGTTTTCTTTTCTGCCGAAATCCTTGAAAATGCTTGTAATTCTTTGCAGCTGACAGGCTGCTGATTTTGCAGAAAGAAGAGGTTTTTGAGTCCCTTAAATGCAAGTCACAGTTGTTCCTTGTTTTGACTGTTGGAGAATTAGTTCAATAACCTCCCAAATAGTAAGTGCCTGTGTTCTTAGGGTTTAAGTGTAAGAAGGTCTGCATCTGAGAATAATTATAGTTAAGCAAGCATTACATTGAAACACAAGCAAAATGAGTTGCACTGAAGCAGTGCAAGGGACTGTCAAAGTCATTTTGCTGCTGTATGGATTTTTACAATGCTGTTACTTCTCTTATTTGAAGGACTCCCCTCTTTCACACACACACTAAATGACATTCAAGCATTCTCAGGCTTGTGGGAAGTGGCAGCAGGGATAAGGCTTTGAGTTTGTGATCTATTTTCTGTCCTTTTACTGTGCCCATGGTAAAATCCATGAGGCCCAGTCCCAAGCTGTGCACTCTATCTTGCCCTGGTGCTCTCTTGTTGGATGTTTGCTGGATCTTGAGGATTTTTGTTGTGGCTGACAACTTTTTGAAACTCTGATAGGGAAGCTCCTGCTAGACTTCTGTTATGCCAGAAATGTTTAGATATGAAATTAGGAAAAAATTCTTCACCAAAAGGGGTTGTCAAGCATTGAAACAGGCTGTCCAAGGAAGTGGTTGAGTCACCATCCCTGGAGGTATTCAAAAGACCTCTGGATGTGGCACTTATGGACGTTGTTTAGTGGCGGACCTGGCAGTGCTGGGTTAATAGTAGGACTTACTGATTTTAGAGGCCTTTTCCAACCTAAATGATTCTATAATTCTATGACTTTTATTCTTTCCTCTGATGCATGTCTCCAAGCAGACTGGATATTCCCCTCTTTGAGAGGATATACCCCAAAGGCCCAAGTCCACCAAGACACCTCCTGCAAGGTGTGCTGCATACCAGCAGCTTTCCCAGCTAAGCACAGCTGGCTCCTGTGCTCCTGCTCACCACTCAGAGCACGTGGGTCACCAGGCTGACCACAAATGGAAGCAGGGCAACAATCCCTCTGCAGTAAGGAACAGAAAGTTTTCCAGGAACACTATTCCTACCGAATCCCTGAGGCTTTTTTAGCTTTCTTAAGCAGTGTGCTGAATCACCTGATGTTCCTGGGCTTGTCACCTGCCCCAGATCTGAGTAGCAGTTGGCTTCATGTGACCTGCAGGTAGCAAAAGTTATTTGCCATTTTGCATGGGCATACTGGTTTCCACCCCTGAGCCTTTTGCCCTTTCTCTGGAGATTTTATCCTCTTTTTTCCTACCTTTTCCTACCTTCCAAGGCAGTGAAAGGTGTAGTGACAGCTCAAAAGTGAGTAATCTTTCCCTTCCCACCAGGAGCTATTGTTTGGTGGACCTGGCAGTGTTAGGTTAATGGTTGGATACAATGATCTCAGTAGTTTTCCAACCTTAATGATACAATGGTTCTATAGGAACAATAAATTGCGTCTAAATTCTCACAGTAAAAATGAATTTGATATATTTATGCAATATTTTTGAATACTTTTGGTCTTGTTTTTATTTTCTTCACATTTAGATAACACTAAATATGTATTCAAATTTTGCCATGTATGTTTTTGCTGAAGTGCTAGGCAGATTGAGGTTCCTGTACAAAAAAACTATGACATTTTTCATTGTCTAATGTTTAATGCTAACAGAATCACTCTGGCAGCCTTTTTTTTTTTTTTTTGTAGACCAACTCCTTCCAGAGACACTGAGAGAACAGACTCCAGGGTTTCAGGTTACAAAAGTCTGGAATAGCTATATCACACAAAGAGCATTCGTACACTTCCTATGTTGTATGAAAAGCAGAGGCCCTTAATATACTGTACTTGAATGAAAAAAGTTAGATAAGCCTCATCCTTCCTGATCATAAAATAAGCAGGCAAAGAAAAGGTCAAAATTAAAATCTATTGTCAAATCATCCTTATTGTGCAGTGTGAGCATGTTTTCATGTTTATCTGAGGACAATGTAAAACTTAGATAGTGAACTGTGTTAAAACCTTTTAAAGGCAAGATAACAATATAAGGTCAGGTAGTCAAAAAATTGAGGAATTTTGTTTTATTTTCTCCTCAATTTTATGAACTAAGTACAAAAGTTAACCTTTTCTTTACTATGAATTGTGTCTATTGTGCATTTTTTTTGTCTCTGTCCTCATTCTTGCAATCTGAATATTATGTTATTCTGTGAATCAGCTGTGAATACCTGCATTATCAGAGACCACAGTCTGGACTTGATGAAATAAATGATGAAATTAATTATGAGATTGAAACAGAATTGCACCATCTTTCTTTCAGCTGCTTTCTTAGCTTTTCTAATGTAAATTCCTTTTATTTCATCTGAATCAAACATCTTTATGTATTATGCAGTCCCAGAGAAAACATATACCTTATACTAGAAAAGCAGTGTTTCAAGAAAAACCTCTTTTTTTTTTTTGCTACCTAAAGTATAATTACCTGGTCAGTCTTAAATAGCACATTCACGACAATCTCTTCTACACTCCAAATTTTCAGGGAAATTACTGGGTTAATTCAGGTCAATGCCTTTAAATTAAATCTGAGAGCAACAGGAGCAGAGAAGAAGTAAACAGGAATTAAGTACAAAGCAGACAGTTACAACAACATATAGGAATTATGTAGGGTTTGCCAGAAATACCAACCTCATGTGGAGACAGGAAGAATTACTGCAGGGTACGTATCCTCACATGGAGAGGAATGGAATAGAGAGTTCTTATTTCCAGCAAAGAAGAGTGAAGGACTGAAAAAGAAATCTATTTAAACCCAGGACTGAACAAAGACATGATCAAAGCTGCCAGCAGCCCTGAGACAGTGACTGCACCGTTTTAGGACCATGCCATCATACCAGTCCTACACCTGTTTTAACCCCAACTTCCTTGTTATTCCCACACAATCTCCCCATGCCCTGTGGAATTAATGTTTGTTTTCATGGCTAATGGGCATGGGTAAAAGCCAAACTGTGCTTCAGTTTATGTTGGCATCTCTCCACTTTGCAATGAGAATGCAAAATCACTAATAATCTTCTTGTAGTCTTTCTGTACTTCACTGGACTTTCACAGCTGATACCTTTTGCAACTGGTATTATGGACTGAGAAGGATTTAGAAATTTTAGTTTCCTGGTTGCAGGACAAAGGAGTGAAGGTGGGTTTTCCCTGTGGAAAGCATCATGCATGGGATGGTTGACCTTGACACAAAACCAAAACAAAAGTGTGGATGTTAGTGATATAAAAGACATAAGCTGGGAGACAAGCCTAGCTTAGAAAAAAATCATTCTTTTTCAGAGCAGACTGGGCTGAGTTTCTGCTTAGTTAGTGGAGATCCTCTCTACATATGGAATTAGTGACACTAAGAAATCAAACACCACCAAAAATATTGTAAAATTAATTAACATGCATTTAGAATATTCTTAATTTCAGCATAGTGTTACCTGGTTGCAGGATATTTTGGGGCTACACATTGCCTATCTGTATTTAGTTATGCAAAGTTCAGGGTGAGATATGCTATGTATTATCTTGTCCTTCTAAAAGTTAAGCAGTATATAATGATGGCTGGAAACAACATTCAATCAGTCCAGAGAGGGCTATGCCTTTTTCATAACTCCTGCAAAACCTTTGGGAGTGCTTTGTTTCTCAAATGTAGACTGAATTTTAAATTTAAAAAAAAAATATTCCCTGTCATGTTAATGCTTTTTGATGTGTTTCCAGTGAATTCAGGCAGCTTTGAGTAAACCTTCTGAGGGGAAGTGTTGACTATCCTGCTAAATCTGAAGAAATATGTGAAGCAGATGAAAGCATCAGAAAAATATGTAGTCTCTTGAAATGGAAGGGGATAGAAATGCCTCTCTAGTATCAAGAATGAGATGGTTGTGAACTGAACCTAAGCAACTACATCTATTTTGGATAGTGGGCTTTAAATGACCCAGGTATGAAGGCTATAAGTGGCACCTTATTGAGTTAGTTTTTTGCCTGCCTTCTGTTTACAGAGATTCCTTATAAATTTACCAACAGCTGGATGTAGACTTATAAAGCAGTCTTGGTCATGTATTCTTACTCAGACATAGAATGCAAACACTTTGATAGATGGTTTCTACAAGATTTGAGATGAGGAGACTACAATAAGGTTTATCTTTCCCCAGTCTTCTCCTTTCTAGGCTGAATATATTTGGTATATTTTCCCTAATACTGTTTCAGTCTATGTATCTTTTTATCTGTCTTCAGCTGGTTTTGACTCTATCCAGTTGGTACCTTGTTTTTATAGCAGTGTAGTCAAAACTGGATTCCAGCTGAGGCCTTATGTGCACAGGATAAAAAATAACTACCTCCTCTGTGTTACTCCACAGCCTGTTACTTGTTAATAGCATCACATTTTTCTTCTGGACTTAGTTTGTGATCCACTCTAACCTCCCTGCCTCAACCTCTTCCTTTTTCTAGCATGCTGCCTAGCTAGTTATTCCTGATTTTCTGTTTGTGTGTTCAATTTCCTCTCTCAACTGTTGCCTTTTTTTTTTTAATTTCCATTTCATCCTGTTGCTTTTGGATCATTTCTCCAATTTGTCAGGATCAGCTTGAGCAGCAACCACAGCCTCCAATGTGCTTACAAGCTCTGTATGGCTTACAAATGGCACGAGTCTCTGTACTGTCATTCATTTATTTAATGAAAGTAAGGAATAGAAGAAGGTGCTGCAGAAATGTGTTGCCAATTTGTGAGAGAAATGTTGACAACTTCTCTTTGAGTATTTTTTTTTCAATCACTTGTGCATTTATCATAGAGTCATTTGTTCAAGATAGTATTTCCTTCTTTGGCTGAGGATATCATGCAACACCATGTCAAAAAAACTTACCAGACCCCACTGGAAGAGGTTACTGCTTTCAGGATATCCAGCAGACCCTTCCAAAGGGAAAGCAGGTAAAATAGTGTTTTATACCTTGTATTTGCTCTCCATTTTGTTTCTTTTTTTTCTCATTTATGTCATCTGCCTGTTTCTCTTCCCTCTCTCACAATTCAGTGGGCTGCACTGTACTGTGAGTGGTCTTGTGGACTTTAGGGAGACGGGGACTTTGGGATATTTTGCAAGAGCCTTGAGCAAACTGTAATGCAAAGAATCATGAGTAAGTAACTTCTGCAATTGCCCAGAGAAGTGTGGCTGTGAGAGTGTTTAAAGGGAAAGCAGACTAAGAAAAAAAACACTATGTAAAACAATGTTTCTTGATATTTAGGAATATTTACTTTTGATTTTTGCATTATTGTGTGATGTTTATATTTTGTGTGGTGTATTGTGTTTACTACTGATTTAACTGTCTCCTAAAAGTTGTCTCACTCCTATGTCATTCTTCCTGTCCAAGAGCAAAAGGAAAAGAGAATTCAATGAGAGGAAGTGTCAAATGTGCATCTGATGCAGAAGACATGCCTTCTGTAGAATGTGAGATGGTTCTGTGGAAACTGCTGCCACAGTTTACAGTGACCAAGGCTGTTGTGGGCTATCTGACTCACAGATGAGTAATATGGAGACAAACTTAACATGAACGGTGATAAGTAGCAGTTTTGAAAAAACTATTTAATTTAATGTGCCAAGATTTGGAAAAAATTATTAGTCTAAGAATTTAAGAAAGAGCAGACAACTGCTAACTAGAGAGCTTTCCAAATGTAGCTCTGGTTTAGATGAACTTTGCTTCAGATCTGGTATGACAATTCTGCTTCAAAGTTCCCCCCCATTAAGCACCATGATGAAAATTATTAACAAACCCATAAATGCCTTATTTTACCCTCAGTGTAAAAAAAAATTGCAGCATAGAACCAAACTGGCTTTCATGCCTTAGGATAAGCCAATTGCCTGAGCCTCAGGCATCAACCTCTGGATCCTGGTTTTGTTATGTCCTTGCAGATAGGACTGGTGTCTCCTGGCTCTGCTGACTGGCCATGTATGCTGGGCAGCCCCAGCACCTCTGCCTGTCCAGGTAAGGCTCTTGGAGCAGCTGCATGTGGCTCCTGAAGACAAATCCTTCTCTGCCTTTTCCTGGGGAGAAATTATCAAACTTTTCAAAAATGACTGGCTATTAATCAGGTAAGCTGGAGATCATATGGGATGATTAGCTTCCCTCAACCCCAGAAATATGCAAGAAGAAAAAGAGTTCAGTAAATCAAAACATGTGACTTCTCTGAAGTTTCAGTGTTTTAACTTAAAATCATGACTTGGTCTTTATTCACAAAGGAATTTTTAACATTTCCAAGGTTATCAATGTTTCAGATGTTGTGGAAAGGAATAGGCTAAAGTAGCTGAAGGAATGTTGTCCCACATTTTGACCAGATGCATTTTAAAACAAGTTCAAAAAAACTTTTGTGTATTTATTCTCTGAGAATAAACTTTATTTTCTACATGGCAATAACAGAAATGAACTCAAGGGAAATTACTCACATATGTCAAGAACGTAATGTGCCCCTTCACTTTCAAAGGGTTGGCATCAGTGTAAATTATTGCTTACAGGTGTTAAGTAACCTCTTTGATGGTTTTTTTTATTGGATGACTCAGATTTCTTAGGAAGATAAAAAGCTACTGTAAAAGAGTACTTATTTAATTAAAAAGAACTAAGGATTTTCATAGCAAAGAAATGGGTGTGGATGGGTGACTGTTTTGTTAAATGCACTTGGGCTAAGACTGAAAATTTTTTACCAAGTATTCTCTCTACCTTTCATTTTCACATTGCTATTTCTATCGTGTGCTTGAATGTAACTTTGGTTTGAATAAAGACTATTACACAGATTTATTTTTGTTGTTCAGTTAGTACAATAGTGATATTTAGAAATTGTGTAGGCACTGGCTTGTGATTTTAAGTCCTTCATGTAACACAGTCCATCAGATGTACTGATTTGAGTTGTATCCCAGATCCTATTTCTTACTTTCTGCAAGTTCAGTAGAAATGAAACTTCAGTCAAATGCAATATACATGGACAAATTCCAAGAAGATTCTTCCTTTTGTATTCTCAAAGTGATCATCAAAAAGGCCCAATTTAAAAACTTTTCCTCCAAATTCAAAATTTGCTAACACATTTGAAAGTGCAAAAGGCAAAAGCTAATTCTGTCTTGTTTTAAATACCAGTAATTTCCCATCAAATTAATTGCTTTCCTTTGTAATGAAGTAAAGACAAATAAGAAAATCACTTCATGAATTTCATACCTCCAAAGTAGATTTGCAACAAAGCCTGTGATTCTTTCCAAGACTTTTTTTTAATGGAAAACGCTGATAAATTTAAGTTTTTCTCTCTTCCCTCTCTAAGACAATATTCTCCCCTTAAAAAGAACACAGAATGTCATGCTGCTGGTTTGCATTATAATAAAGCACCCAGACACAATTTTATCAACTGTTAGTATGCCTTTAACAAATCACAATTAAATATTAACAGCCTGGGGAGCAGCATGGAGGGCTCTGCAATCCTTTGAAGGTATCTTTGCCAATTAAACAAAGTCTGACATTAGAGTAAAGGTGGCAAGGATCCAAACCAGAGAAATGAGAGTCAACCACTTCAGTGGCATTCATTAGCTAAACAGACATTCTTTGTGTGGCCTGTTTCTTTGCTACTGCCAAATCCACACCCTGTTCAGGAACTTACCCAGGCTCAGATAAGCTTATTATGGAAATAACACTTTGTCACCCCTTACAACTTGCTTCTTGTTAAATTATCTTTTATCTTCTTTGTAGTATTTGTCACCTCTCCTTGGGTGCCCCTTGTGTGGCCAAATGGTATTGTGATTGATTTGGAATAATCAGGTTCTAAAGGTTAACTTGTATTAAAGGACAATATTTTAAAGATTCCCTCTTCAATATCATCACACAAGAATGGTTATAGAGAGACATTTGTGCACATACATCGTGTTAGGTTTTTTGGCAATGTGTGAAAACTTAGCTGCCAGTTTGGGTCATCTTGTAGTAAGTGCTGATGTGGGAGAGCACAAATTTTCCTGGAAAGGAAGATTTGGGTGGGAATTCTCTAGCCTCTACGTGGCCTTCCCAAATTTTTGTTTCTACTGCAAACCCTGTGCTGAAACAGCAGAGAAACAGCACTAAACAAAGTGTTTCCTCTGCATACTGAGAGCATGAGAGGGAAAGAAGGAGCCTTTCCACTGCTCTTTTTCCTGCTGACTGAGATAAAAGCCAGAAAATCCTGGTGTCGGATGCCAAGCACCCTGGAAAAAGAGGCTGTGGCAGCCTCCAGTGTGCATCACCCAAGGAGCCTGCAGAAGGCACGCAAGCTTGTGTCCCCTTTTCTTCATTCTGAAGCTTCAGAGTTACCTCACCAAAGGTCAGTCAGTCTTCAAAGGCTTGGTCTAGCTTACATCTGTGCCTGGAAGAATACCCACGCAAAGAAAGTGATTTTTGCTTTTGTGCCTCAAAGAGATAAAAATGTAGTAAGAGTGGAATTCAGTCTTCTCAGAAACAGTTTAAAGTGGTAAAGGTAAAACTGAATATTACCATCCCTTCCAGTCAGGGTAATGCTTGAGTATGGTTCTAGGATGGAGAAAGAAAGGAAGAAAACTAGGCTTGCTGTTCCCAGCAGGAGGTGCAGAAGCAGCCAGTACAAAGACTGTCTCCTCAAGTGGCCCTGCTTCTGTGGCAATAGGCAGTTTTGCACAAACTCTGAGCCCAGCCTTAGCACAGACACTGAGACACACATCCTGTGGATGTCAGTGGGTGACAAAACACTCACACCAGGACAGTTTTTCTGTGTTCACATGCATACTTTGCCTATGCATACACTTGCCTGTTGCTGACATCTACATTTCAATAGAGTTGTCCAACCTTGTGGCGCTATGCATACATCTTCGGTGGCATTCTCAGCTCTGCAGTTAAATACTTTCTTTTTTCCTCTTTCTGTGCTGAAACACTGCATTTCATTTCACTCATCCTCCCTCACAAATGCAGGGAAACAAGATATCCATCACTAAGTAACTGCAAAAGACTGGAGAGCCAAGTGAGGAGAGAAAAATAATTTCTTGGGCAAATGCTTAAATGACTATCATATTTTGAATGGTATTTGTCATATTAAAGTTGATGCCCTAGTTTGTGCTATTTTAATATGTATCTGTTGATTTCTAAGATTTATGACAAAAACTTTATTGGCACAGAAATTTTTTTCTATATTCTGTATTTTTTTTCATATATATGCATCATGTATATTCACTGTAGTCACACAAATTGTATTTTCTATATACCGATAGAAATGTAGTTTTCACTGAAGCAAGAAACAAGAACATCTCAGGGTTGTATTGGTCCACTTAGGACCTCATAGGCAACACTGAAATATGTCTCATTCAATGATATTAATGCTCATATCTCACACATTACTTCAGTTTCAGTTTAAAAATGGCTCTGTTTAGTGTTCCATATACTGGAAAAATCCTCGCCCCAAGTCACAGGAGTATTCTCCTGCCTGAGACAGATATGACAGAAAGGGCATTAAAAATTAGGCTTTTTGTGTGAGCATCAGGATGAAAACATCTTTTTTTCCTTGCTCCAGTAAAGCACACTTCCTCTGAAGTCCCCAACCCAGTGCCTCAGCAGGTGTCTATCTGCCTCAAAGTTGCTGGAGCTGTGCAGATTTGCAATAGTGAGGATTTTTTCTTCTAATCTGCTGATTTTGACATCACCCTTACTGCTGATTTAATGAGCCCAGTGTCATAAATAGGATTACAGACCCCAGAGGTCTAATTCTCAGGTCCTTAATACACTGAAGAGTAACAGTAACTATGGTAAATAATTGCCTCAAATCAAATCAAAATTACAGCTTTAAATTTGAATGCTGGAAATATTTGTTCAGTGATCTGTTCTGTGGAAATCTCTTGCCTTTATCTAGCTCCTAAAGGAAAAACATGGCACCCAAGGAGCAAGTGTCAACATCACAAATGCTGCCTTTGTGAGCATTGTACAGAAGGCACTGCCGAGGCCGCCTGGAATCAGCTCAGAGCAGTGGTTCTGAAGCAGGAACGTGGCCAAACTCTGACTGTTCTCTTCCACCTCCCAGGCTTTTTTTTACCTTTTGGACTTGGGTAAAATCAGGATCTAATTCTCAACATACAGATGTACCATGAAGTTCTCACAGAGTGTGATGGGAATTCCACAGATGCTTCAGGAAGCTAATCATTATCTGGAGACTTAGAGCTAGTTCTGTGCTTGCTTTGTGGCTCTAATTTTCAGATACGGCCTGACTACCAGGATGTCCACATGGGATATTTGGCCACCTGGGTAATTATAACAAATATTCTGCTTTTATGTTGCTATTCACATGTTTAAATTGAGTTTGTAAACAAGGATATTTTATGGAAGTGGAGATACAGTGAGGCCATTTGCTAATAAGCCAAGGATGTTAGTAGATGAGCAAAGCAGGAGACTCAGGCCTCCTGTCTGTTTTCTCACTAACATTGTCTTTTATAATCATCAGCCAATTTTCAACTGTTGTAATTTGGGCTGACATTAGTCAGCATCTGACTAAATCAGAATGCAATCTGATTTAGCATACATAGATGCAAATTCTTCAGGGTGTTTTCTAGTATTCATGAGCAATTCTAAGTAAATGACATTTCTAGATGTGATTAGCTCTGCATATCCCAAGATGAGTATATGTAAAAGAGATGCAGCTATATATTTTAGCACACACAAATGTGCAGGCATAGGCACATAAAAACATTTCCTCTCTCACACAGATATGCATGCTTGTATACAACTTGTGGCAGATAAAAATAAATACACCATAGGGAGGCTTTTTAGATAAGCACGTATTGTGCTTGCCTTAAGGACTTGATTAATATTTGTGCAGTACTACAGAACTACTTTCTAAATGAGATTAAATACTATTTTCTAAATGAAATAAAGATGGTCTATATAAGACCAGTTTCCTATGGAGAACTGCAGAGTTAAACCAAAGAAGGCAGGAAGTATTCCAGCAGGAGAGGGAATGAATACATGTTTAAGCAATAGACTTGAAAATTCAGGCAGTGAAGGAAAGAGCAAATTGAAGCTGCTTAAATTTACTGTAGCTGTAATGTGTGTTCTGCTTATTTACATAAGATCTATGTGATTATCTTCTCTGCTGTTCAGTAAGAAAAGTCCCTACTGTAGTATCTGCTTCGGCACACAGTACCTTTGTTATCTCGGATATGCAGCCCACTTACTAAAGAAACACACTAACCAATATGTAACGTGAACTTTTGACTGTTCACAGTGTTTGGAGACAGAGAATTTATTACACCACCAGCAGATACAAAGGGCCAAGTCTGTATTCCCCAGTGGGCAGATTGCTCTGATTTTATTTTAGGCTTAGCAAAATTTCTGTTTGCTCTTTTTTGTTGCTGCCTTTGAAAACAAAGGTTCTCCATTCTGGATTTTATTTTAATACAGTTCTGAAACCAAAAATGGTACCATATTGGTTGAGAAACCAAGGCCTTTTTGTGAAAATGATGGACTCTCTTCTAGACTTTGATGTCTGGAATGGCTACCCAGAACAGAGGCTAGACAGAGTTAGAGAATAAAGCAGGAATTTATTAAAGGCCTTTAGCAGATACACCTTGGGCAGTGCAAGAGCCTCGCAGGGGCTACACCCAAGATGGACGATGGCCATGAGTTTTTCAAACAGATGTAAGTATGGTCTATTTGCATATCAGAGGTTAATTGTCCAATTACAGCTTCAAGTAGTGAAGTCATTCTTCAAATAAGCATTCAGTTATAATTTCCTACAGAGAAAGTAGTGATCTGGCTGTCCAATCATTTGTGCTTCGTTTACTGGAAAGAGCTTTTTAATTTTATTTATTTTTTTAAGTTTTACCTAGTTATCACTTGAAATATAAAGGAATTGTGGCTCAGATCCCAAAGGGAATAAATAAAAGACTCTAACATATCCTGTGGTGGCAGAAGACTCTGAAGCTCTTTTAGTTTTCTTCTTTGCAAAGCAATATTTATGGATATTTTAAAACAAACAAAAAAGTGCTTCTCTTAAACTAGATTTCCATGCTACAGCAGATGAAGGAATTTTGAATTCATCAGTGATAGAAAATTATTAACTAATTATCCTTTTTTTCATGATGAGCAAGAGCTCTTGGTACTGTCTCTCAGTCTGTTCTGTGTGGGAGAACAACATTTCACACTTCCACGACTTCTTCTCATTTCTTTTCCTGTTCAGAATGACAGGAGCACTCTTGTGAAATGCTACTGACTCATTAGAAATTAGTCAGTACATTGTTTGAATATGAACTCAGGAAAAATAGAGCAAGATACTGTTTAATAGTTAGGTGCAGATGTATTTTATCAATTGTCCAAGGAAAAAGGAAAGATTTTACTAGGAAAAATAATTTTTATCACATCTTTGACCAAGCAGTGGTGGTCTAACTCTGGGAAATGTGAAAGCATTGCAAAACTGCACAAGTAGAAGCGCTGAAAAGCTGCATTTGGGAGCTCTCAGCTCTCAGATATGTGGTTGTTAGTAACTCAAAATGAAGAACTCACAACTGCTCAGAATACATTTTTACTGTTTAGCCATCCTGTACCAGGGCTGGTCTTCAGCCCATGTGTCTAGACTTTGATGTCTGGAATGGCTACCTAGAACAGAGGCTAGACAGAGTTAGAGAATAAAGTAGGAATTTATTAAAGGCCTTTAACAGATACACCTTGGGCAGTGCAAGAGCCTCGCAGGGGCTACACCCAACACCCAAGATGGACGATGGCCATGAGTTTTTCAGACAGATGTAAGTATGGTCTGTTTGCATATCAGAGGTTAATTGTCCAGTCACAAATGTGTAATTAAACTGCCTTTCCTCCTGGTGGCCGTCTTTGTGCTCTCTATTGGGGGCTAAACATACACAACAAACACAATAGGAAAATTAGCCTTAATTGCTCCATCAGCTAAGAAATCAAGAAAAAGCTGATGTTCCTTCAATCCTGTCCATGTCTGAACAGACAAGTTTTCCTGTCTTGAATCAAGCATAGCCTCAGACTCCACTCCCACTAGTGCCCTTATAAGCAACTTCCTCCCAGAGCCCAAAGACCTGGCTGTCCTGTGAGCTGCATGGAGGCTAATGACACCCAATAGTGACCTGGCCACAAGCCTCCAGCTTTTGTTCTCAGCTAATGAAAGCATTCTTGGCAAATACTTTTGCTTTAGGTCACCTTGCCACTGGTCCAAGAATTCAAATTCAAGTGGCACAATATGAATGCCCCCAGCCATTGCTCTTAATTATGGCCCTGCTTCCAAAAAACAATCATAAAAGGCCTGGAGTCCTATTCTGTTATTTCTGGCTGGAGTGTCCTGTTGGCCAGCCAGCTTTGAACACTTTCAGAAAAATGTATTCAAGTTCTCAAAGAGCGCACTCTACAACATTTTAGTTTCCTTTGTTGTTGTAGTAGTAATAGTAGTAGTAGTAGTAGTAGTAGTTGTGGTGGTGGTGGTAGTAGTAGTAGTAGTAGTAGTAGTAGTAGTAGTAGTAGTAGTAGTAGTAGTAGTAATAGTACAGTTTTCAGTGGAGGTTATTCCAGGAGAAAGTGGAGGTTACTCCAGCAGAACAGGCAGTTTGGCAAACTGTGTTTTCTTACAGTTTCTCTGACTGACCCTATTCTAACTAGCATGAGCAAGGGCAGCTCTGGATTGGTGGACTGGCATGAGAAGTATGAGAAAAGTAGTTTTTTCTCCAAAACTTTCTTTCTAACCCACAGTGTAAAAAATACTCTTTTCTGTTATATGCCTCAGTTTACTTCAACTATAAAATGGAAGTGATAATTTCTGTTGTAAAATACATCTGTGAATTGAAAGCATTACTGAAGAACTAATTACTGTTGTGCTTAAACATTCCAGCATTGCGATTAAGTGA
This sequence comes from Leptocoma aspasia, assembly GCA_013399835.1. Classification (NCBI taxonomy): domain Eukaryota; kingdom Metazoa; phylum Chordata; class Aves; order Passeriformes; family Nectariniidae; genus Leptocoma; species Leptocoma aspasia. The sequence goes on from VXAX01008047.1 coordinate 50,534, forward strand.
TTTTTATGCCTTGATAATTATATTTCACTAGGGAAGAGTGGGCAACCATCCATCAAAGTCCCTGGCTGTGGCTGAAATCTTAAGCTGACAGAAATTCTGTGGTGCAGTCATTGATAACCATGGCTTTGAATAGCTCTGAAACAAAGCTGTGACAAATTCACAGTCTCTTCAGATTGACGTTATTTATAGCATATCCCACTATGAGGTAAATTTCAGTCACGTACAGCTTGTTTAAAAGCAGAGTAAATTTTTATCAGTCTCTAGAATGCTAACAGATGAAAGACTGTGTTCAAATCTTTAGGCCTTATACAGTAGACAGGATTGCAAGGCTAATTGGTGCTGCTGGCATTTGGTGTCAAGGTTAATATGAAATAAAGCCGGTTTAGAAAATTATTATTTATTGTTTTGGACAGATGGATTTAATTTGTTGCTTGGAAGTTTCACAAAGCATGTGTAGTAGCCAGAGGAAAGTAAAAGGAGTAGAATAAATAGGAAGTGCAATAGGTACATACCATGGTTTTAGAAAAATCTCCATTTCAGACAGCTTCACTTTAAGTACAGCTTCTGAAGTCTGTATTTAGCTTTCCTTCTTACTAAATCAATCTTGAGTAAGGGCTCCATGATTTTGCTGAAAATTATGCAAGAGCTGTTTGTTCCAGGCTTACATGGAACACAGCCTCATTTTACAACTTCTTGCTTTGACACTATGGGGATTTTAGAAGAGAAAAGATATCAGTAAATGAGGAATTGCAAAATGTTGGCCAAGAAGTAATCATATCTTGGTCTGACCACAATGTGGCTGAACCAGGCAGTATGTCCCAGAAGCCCAACTTCCATTCAAGCACATGTACACTGCTGTCCCTTCCTGTGGTGTGGCAACATCAAAATCAGAGCTCCCAAATAATCCAGAAAGCACTTTTGTTGGCCTTGATTTTCTGGGCAGAATAACATCTGACAGTCTCTTTGGCGAGCTGTAGCGTGTGTTTTGGTTCCCCAGAGGATGGATCAGCCACTTGTGACAGCAGCAGCCAAACCAGCCTTTGCACGCTGGTGTGAAGGACACTGAACACACTGTTCTTGTAAATCATTGCCACAGCAATGTGGAGTGAGGCTGACTTCAGTGTGACTACATTCCCAGTGAAGGAGTGCTAATACATATTCTATAACCTTTACAAAACTGTACCTTTCTGTGCAATAACTAATGAATGAGTCAGGGTTGGACTTAGTCATTGTAACAAGAAGCACTGTGTTGCTGAAAACCTGGGAAACCTCTTCTCCAGTGGTGTTGAAATTACTGCATAAAGCATCTAAGTTCCCAAGGTATTGAAGAGAGAGATCTGGATGCCTAAAAATAGAATTCATCATGTCTAGCACACAGAGTTTCAGCTAACAAACAAAAAATGCCTGAGAGGAAAAAGTTCTGTTTATTCATCTCCCCTCCTCACCTTGCCCACTGGCAGTTCTGTGGTAGGTACTTATGTTAAACAAGGACTCAGTGCCAAAAGCTATTTCCAGATCCCAGGTAACAGCTTCACATATTTCCAAAGAAATGACTGGCTCACTTTCTTTCAAAACCTGCAATCAGTTCATCCTACTCTTTCCAAACTAATCTACTGGTTTAAACATTTCCCTCCTCACCCTGAAGCACTGTGAATTGCACCTCCTGCTCCCCTACACAGCAGGTGAAGGGTATGTGCTGTGTTTGCCTCTTCTCCTGCATAAGAGCCACTCTGAACTGTGGGGCTGAAAGCTCCATAGTGGGAGCTGCTTCTACAAGCCTGCAAATAGAGGAAAAGATCTGAGCAGAGTTGAAAGCCCACAGCTTCATTCTTTATCAGGAACGTCCTATCCACAACCTTTAGTCTCACTTGTGCATGGAAGCCTTGCTTGGTTCACATGGGCTATTAATATGGGCAGCATGTAACTCTTCAGCATTATCTTAGGTGAAATAAGATATTTTTTGCTATGCTTTATGTGTGAACATTTGCAATTCTGTACCTCTGACTAACTTTAACAAGAGTTGAGGGATTCAGATTGAGAGAAAAATTAAACTTCTTCCAATTAATGACATCAATGCAGCCCTTGGCACATTTTCAAAAAGCACTTTTCTGTGCTACATAGCAGCACTGCATGGAGAAATAAGGGCAATCTTTACTCTTCAAGTTCAACTGACTGCCCTCCTTGGAAATGAGCTGGATAATCTATCTCAAGAAAGAGTGCATGAAATAATAGCTGCTACAGGCAGGGAAGTTATAAAACTTATTTATGTCTTTCATAATAACCCTAGTTGATTAATGTAAAAAGAAAAAAAAAAAAAGCCAGAAAAAACCCAAGCCCTGTACAATAAGTGGCTCACATTGTGCGTTACTTTAATTTCATTTCACATCTAGACACCCATATGCATTTACTGTTTTGCTGGGAGGGTTTAAATACCCTGAGCTAATTATAGGACAATATTTTCCAAGTTACAAGGGTTAAATTGAAAGCACAGCTAATGAGATACTATTCCTGGCTATTAAACTGAAAGAAAAAGGGTCTATTTAATTATAAAGTATGTAAAAAAAGCATAATCGTCTTGTAATGTAACAGCTCTCATCTGGATTGTTATTTTGGTGCACATTTATAAACACTGCCTGGCACATTACTGAGTTGTTTAACATTTATGTGAATGTAGTTATTCTACAGAATAACAATATTGACACTGAGCTGGTTCCCTTTTAATTTCACCAAGAATATTTAATATCTAGAAGATATATTTTTTCCTTTCTCAGAAATAGAAAATAACAAAATATAAAGGAAATGGGAAAGACAGGAGGAACTATTAATCTTGTCTGCCAATACCTCAGTATGTTTTCATGTAGTAATTTGAAATAGTATTTAATTTCACTTTAAAAACCTATGAAGTGTACTGTAGCTCGCAATTCTCAGCAACCTATAAGATAACTGAAAAGTAAAATATGGAATTTTTTTCCTTTATTCTAACTCAGTTACAAAGCTATTTATAGTACAAATTGTTCTTCCAGAATTACTTTTTTAGCAAAAGTCATACTTCTAACAAACTGAGATGTGAACAAATTTTAAAACTTATTGTTGCCAGAGTTGCTTGGATGTCACTTATGGAAAGCTTTTAGTCCTCTTTCTTTGCAGCATCCACTTTTCTGTTAAGTCTTTGCCTTCCTTCAGCTGTCAAGAGCTGCTGGGACTGGTCCAGTGGCACTGGCTGCACCCACTGCCAGGCTTCTGTGCATGGAAAGGTGAGCTCTGGCCCAGGTAAGAGCCAGCTGAGATGAGCCAGGGGAGGGAAGAAGGTGAAGTGAGGTGATTGCTTTAATCTGGGTGACCTGCAGGTGCCACGTGGATAAAGGAGAGGCACAAGTAACCTGAACACTTTGGAGCACATCACTCAGCTGCTCTGTAGGTTCTCTGGCAGATTGCTGGGGAATTCTTGCTGTGGCAGCTGTCAGCAGCTAAGCTGGAGATGTTTATGCCTATGGGTTTAAGGACTAGTTTGTGAACTTAATTGCATACCTAATAAAGGCCTTTCTTGAATTTCCTGAGCACACCGAACTTCTGTGAAATAAGCAAAGCTTTTGACTGGAGGGAAGCTGAACATATCTCCACATCTCTCAGGAGATCAAAGACAGTAAAAAATATATATCATGGTTGTACTGAGGCATTATATTTCACTTCAAGAGGGTGAAGTGTCTTAACTCTGTCTCCTGGATTTAGAAACTGAGGTTTTACTAAACTAGATGTTCTAAAAGTTCACAAGTAATTACCAACTGTCATTAGCTCCCTGTTAGCAGCTTTTTGTCATAGAATTTCCTTGAATTTATTACAAAAAGGGAATGGAAATACAAAAGGTAATTGCTCATAGTTATCTCATTGGCCTATAATTGGAACCAGTAGTCTCACCAGATACAACTTGAAGCCACTATTCCTCTCATTGGAGTGAAACAGGGATAAGAACCATAACTTCTTATACATAATTGTTCAAATACATGCTGGGAGTAATTATAAACGTTTGGACTGTTATTTGTGGCATTATCTGAAAGTCAAGGATGTGAAAAGCAGCTGAGGTCTTTCTGTCCTTCTGTCTTCCACCATCCCCTAAAGCATACAGGTCTATGTCTTTCTGTCACTGTTTTCCAGTTGACTTTCATTGCATTCTTCTCTTATTAAGTGTCTAATTGCCATTTTAGAAGCTAATGGCATACAAGATCTTGCTCCTTCATGTCTGAGGCTCTTTGATGCTGTCCACAATTGTCACTTGCAGCAGCTGACTACTCTTCACTTGGTCACTTGGAGGTGGATAATATTTTGATCCTCTTGTCTGAACTTGCACAAAGAAAGGAAAACCTTTCCCCAAAGAACTGCCTTGTGAACAGGAACACGAGGACATGTTACTTCAGAGGAGCAAGACTATGTGTTCATGTGGGGAGACTGGAAGAGGAGCTAGCTATCACTAGATTCAGTCCAGGCTTTTCAGATCCCACTTTATGCAAGGGAGAATGAGGATGCCTAGGACTTCCTGATAGCTGCCTCATTTGAAAAAAAAAAAAAAAAAGTGCTTTTTAATGGAAGAACAAGAAATAGAACAAGTTGCAACATGTTCCTCATCTTTTTCATTACAAGGCAAAGGAGAATACATGGTTAATATTTCCACTTGTAATCCTTTTACCTATTGTATTTCCCACCTGTTTAATTAGTGCTTCTTTTTTTTTTTAATTTCTCCCAGTCATTTCCTGATGTCTGAACTGTCTCCCATCTTCTTGCATCTTTTCCCTCTAACCTTGCCCACAGGTTTTCATCTTTTTGTGTGATCTCCATCTTGAAAACATTTGCATGTCGATTGTAGTTTCTTTCTGAGCATAATTTTTATGCTATACAGTGATAACATTTCCCCATGAATAAAAGAAAAAAAAAAGAGCTTTGCTAGAGGCACAGAATATGCCTACACTGAGCAAGTGCTATGACCAAACCCAACAGATGTACGTCTGTGGAGCCAAACAGAACCGAGGACCTTATACCGACACTGGAAATATTTTGGGCCTTTTACTTTGAGCTAGTTCTAGTCTAGCTGTGCAGCTTAAATTCTTGTCAGCTGCTAAAGTGTATTCCATGTTCTCCTGCAGTGCATCTTCCATTTTAGGTTCATCCAGAGGAGCACTTTGCACACCCCGAGACCGCTTGGGAATGCAAACCAAAGCACAGCAGTGGGGAGGAGCAGGAGGGCACTGCAAAGGCACACTCCTGTCCCAGTTAAAACACTGATGTAGCTGCACCTGTACTGAGGCTAGATATTTTCTCTCCCTTCCACCTTCTCCCCTCAACTATGCTTTGGATGGACCTGGCAGAGCTTGCTCCTCTCCAGTGAATATTACATGTCCCAGTGGAGCACGCAGTGCTTGGGGAGAAGGAGTACATATCTCTCCTGGCTATTATTTCTGTGAAGGCTCAGTGTCATATGCTTTGTTTTGCCTAGTCTTGTTTCTGTATGGGAATGTGATTTGATTATTTTTTGCCCATATAATTTTTAGTTTGGCCCATTTCATTAAAGTAGAGAAAAGCACTTCTCTGGAAATCATGGAATCATAGCATTTTTTCCCCACATGCTTAAATAAGTTGTTTAATTCAATTGGATAAAGACATTAAAACCATTTATAAATGTAGATTCTATTTCAGTAATACTGAGACACATTTATGATTACAAAATCACAATTATTATTATTTATTATGGTCAGAAAAAATGTTTTGCAAAATATACCATTTTTTTACATTTTTTATAATTGTATATTCCCTAAAATTTTGCATTCCCCTTGGAATTATGAGAGTTTGCTTTAGGTCTGACTTTCTCCCTATAGCTTTTTGATTGTTGTCACTGGCTTCCAAAAAATCTTCACAATGAGACAGATATATTTCTGAGAAAATGTGAGCATTTTAAGATGAAAAAAAAAAGGTTCATTACAAAGTCAGACACAGTAATACATGAAAGGGGACTTCTGGGACCACTGTTCTTATTTTCTTGCTTTTAAAGGCATGAAAATATTTTAGGAATTATTTTTTTTCCTAAACAAATTCTGTAGTATGTCTAGTACAGCTTTTTGTTCCTACTACTGCCATTGGAAAACTGATCAAAAATCTCACTTATGTATGGGTGAATTAATTTTTAATAATTTATATCCAGGTCTTCACAGGTCACATTGTACTTCCCAACTTGATATTGAATGGATTGATATGTAAGTGAAAAACTTTGTTATTTTCTTGCAGCCTTTCAGTCTTCATTTTGTCAGAATAACATAGCAGTCATCACCAAATGAGGAAAAATTCACTGCATCATTTCAGCAGCACAAATACTTACCTATCTCAGCAGATTTAACTTGGGATCTCATTTACTACTTTCTCAGGAACAGCTTGTTGATGATGTATTCATTTCATTAATAAATGGATCTCTCTCTTTTTCCTCGGCCAAGTCTAGTTGATGAATACCTAGTTTATAACTGTGATGCTTTTTTATAAGTCCCTGAGAAAAGTTGCAGCCTGGACTATTGAATTTTGTTTATTACTGTGGTCCTTGACACCCTCCTGCTATTCACCCTCCCCAATACTAATCATTAACTCACCTATTTCTTGGGCATTCAACCCTTTGATGTTTCTTTTGGCACCACCCATGGATATCTCTTTCTTTTAAGCAATAATGTCCTTTAAAAATTGCTTATAGGTGTAGCAATATATATTTTTTAATCCCCTATTTCATCAGAGAAAACCATTGGAAAAATATGGCATAGGCAAACCTTAGTAAATCCATGTTACAGCTGTTATGATTTTTCCATTTTTCTTTAGCTACAAATCTACCCAAACTATCTCCAGGTTTGATCTTGTAGCTCAGTATACAACTTTCCTTTATCTAAATATTTAGTGCTAACTTGCTGTTCTCCAGTTATTCAGTACTAATCTCAAAAACTTAAAAAGATATTAAAACTATTTGTTACAAGATCAGATGAATTTGTTACAAATTCTGGAAGATTTTCACACATTGATGTACTAGGGTGCTTGATTTCTGATTTTAATATTATAATTACTATTTCCATGTCAATTTTTATACTTCCATTGACATTAAACCATTAGTTTAATCCTCTGATTCCACATTTAGCAGAAATATGAATGTTTAAAATTGTGGTAACATTCATTTACTTTTTTCAGTCACACCTTGAAGTCTCACTGCATCTCCCAATACTTCCTGCATAAGAAATAATTTTTCAGTGCCTTCTCTTATTTATTTTCTCCTTTTTCAGCTGCAGTTTTTAATTCGGTTTGTTTTCTGAAAGTTATTATGCTCTTTCATGCCTTGTCTTCAAAATATTATTTTCTTTACAGAGCAGTCCTTATTTCATTCTGGTTAGGTTTTAATTTTGCATTTCTTGTACAACCTCTGCTTATTCTTCAGTATTTTCTATGATTTTAAAAGTTTTTCTTCTATACAGGGGTAGGAGTTCTTGGATTTTACTGCCAGAGTACCTTTAATAGAGAGAATTCCCAAGCTAACACTACAGTGAAGTCTATATGCTCATCAATGCAGCTGCCTTTATTAACTAGATAACTTAATTTGTCCTTTTGAAATTGAGAAACCTAGTTATAACTATACTGATGAGTATCTCTTCATTTTATATAAGTAAATCAGACCAGGACTGACTAATAACTAATTACTTTCTGTGAATATCTCCAAAGATCATGAGCTTAGAAAAGGCAAAGCTAAAATAATCTTACTGTCATCTTTGTGTTTATTTGATTGTTATTTTCTGTAAAGAACATTACTCAGAAATGGTTGGGGCCTTTTATTTTTAGCACCATTTGTCTTTCTCACTATACTTGAAAAGAGAAGTCATTCAGGCTACAATTCCAAATAGAATTTAATTACTTTATACATTATTCAAGTCCATCATTAGATTTAGAGGCACAGAACTTGTGCTTCAGCACTCTCCAGGAATCATGCTGACACAGGCAGACTTTGCTCTCTTCTCAATGTGTGTGGTTATATTCATATGTCATTAGTCTACTTTAAAGTCAATGTAAGAATGTGAATACATTGATCTACCAAGTCTTGCTTTAGTTACAGCTTTCCTGAGAAACACATACCCTTAAATCCCTCTGTTTTAGTCATGTCTCCTTTTTAACAATGTCTTTCTTGTCCTATAATATTTGCTGTCAGTTCTTTTTTCAGTATTTCAAGTTTCTTCACAATATTCTATGACCATTTCTATTATTTCCAGTTTCTCAAGTAGATAAGATCAGTCTTTTTGCCAATGATTGTTGCCTCAGATGAATATTTTTACAGCATTAATAGTGTTGTTAGGTTTTTTTTTCTGTTTGATATTTTTTTCTCTACCTTCTGGCATTCTTTTATAAGGAGCCATAACGTTGACCAGCTTCATTGCATAAATTAATGGAAAACTCATTGAAATAGAGTTTATAATCTGTTTGAAAGACACACAGATAGAGTATGACAGGAGGCTATAGAAAGTTAATAGACCAGAGAATCTGGACATTCAAGATACCTGATCTATGTATCAGCTTGCTGCACACTGTGCTTTAGCACACGTGCTCTAAAACACAACAGACAGAGCAATGTCAGAGAATAAAAGTGACATCAAATGCTAGAAACACAATCTGCTGCTGTAGCCAGCCCAGTGCCCAGAGCACGGGGAGATATATTCACTTTGTCCTCTGCTTCACTCAGTGGTGAAATACAAGAGGCTACTATGGCAACATCACATGGTACATTTGTTATCTCTGAACGAGAATGTGTTGAAGGAAGTAGCAGATCAGTATGCCATGTGTGCTTTCATTTTCTGGAATGTTTTCAAGGGAAAACATCTGTTCGGATATTTTTCCTGGGATTATGGCTTCACTTAACAAAAATGTGAAGAGGAAGGGATGCAATTCTCTCTCACACTGCACTCTTTTCTCCTATAATTTTTTTTTTCCTAAGAAAGTATAGCTCTTGTATCCTATACCATGCTGTTTTTCCTGTGTAGAATGTATTATTTGTGTCTTTACTAGTTTCCTTAAATGAGTAAAAACTAAATATTCCTTTGAATGCTTGTGTAAGGATATTGTGGGTACGTGGGAATGAAAGGTATGGCTGGGAGGTTAGCCAAAATCTTTCTGTACTAGCTGCAAGCATTACTTTAAGATGTGAAAAAAAATTATATTCCTACTCTTTTCATAGAAAAGATAATCTGTGGTTAAATTATAAGGATTCTGGAATTCGAGAAATATATATTCCATTCTTGGCATGGCTACTCAGGTGTCATCTCTGATGCTAGACATATTCTATAATATCTCTGTGGTTCAGATCTTCTCAATATGATATCCACATTCTTGGTTTTGGATGCTAAACTCCCTGGATTCCTTTCACTTAACTTCAGACATCTGCAGTATAGACATTTACATTTGAACAAGCTGTCTAGGCTTCCTTTATAGTGAATGGAAAAATGTAGAGGCTTCAGATGCCATTCATCTGGACAATTTTAGACATCTCAGTTAGGCTAAGACAAATTGCATCCAAAAAGTCCCTTTTTCTTCCCACTGATGAAGTCACAAGCGGAAGTTAAAGATATATTAAAATTTGGACAGACAAGTACTACCTTTGCAAAAAGAGTATTCTCTGTTTATGTGTGTTAGTAAAGTAGCTTTGTTGATGTGCCCCTTTGTTATGGCTGTAGTTTCTGTGTGATACTTGAACACCAGCTACAATCAAAAAGTAAACTGTAGGAGGCCCCAGTGTTCTTTCTTACTTAGAGATCAAGGCAAATTTCAGTCAGACACACAAATGAGAAAACTGATGGAGAGAAAGAAAAAAATAATGTTGGTCATAATCTCAATATTAGGGTTTTTTAAAATATGAAAAATAAACTTTTCATCATTGTATTTTTTTAATTGTTTTTTTGAAATTATATTTGTAGCAATGGCCAAGTATTTTAAAAGTAGAAAAAAAAGAAACACATTTTTCTTTACTAGAATATACTTGTTATTGGCAACTGAAATGTCTTCTGCTGCAAAAAGTTTTCAGTTTCATGCCAGGATATTTGGTTGAAACGCAATTGAGAGAATCTGACTGCCAGGGAAGAAAAGTTCAATTTCTTTGTTGGTGGGTACACAGTGCTCTGAGATGTTCTAGTGTTTAAGGTGCCCTGGTGGGGCAGGCAGCCTGTACCACAGAGGACCTGTGAAAATTCCTGATATTTGGGAGAGCACTTTGAAACCAGATGAAACACACTAGACATCTAAAATGGGGCTGAGATTCCCAAGTATGCACAACTGAGCTGGGCACACAGAGAAGGGAGAGTCACACTCCTACATTAAACCTTGCTTTTGAAATGCTTAAGTAAAGTAATTAGTGTCTCTAAAAGCCAGAGTCATATTGTCAGAGACTTAGTCAGAAGAGAAAGCCAGGTTAGGGGTTCTGAATTGCCTTATCTAGGTTTTATATCTTTCAAGTATCTGTAGCAAGTTAAAAGGGCAAGATCTGGAAATCCTACCCTTTGAAAAACAAAGTTAGGATATGACTCATTTTTCACTTCCACTAAAATCAATGGGGAGAGCTGCTTCTAACATATATTATACAAAGCTTATATAGGCACAGGAAGATATTTTATTCTGGAAGTTCTTTTATTCTTTCTGTGTCTAAGGTTAAGGTGACATCATTGCATACCTACACTTGTAAGAACCGTCTCACAAGCAAAACCACACCGACTAAGTAAAGGAATTGAGTCTGAGGTGAATAGAGGACAACCTTAGGAGAAACTGTATCTGTTTCTTCCAAGTTTTTAGTCAAAAGTTAAAATGTCATCCTTATGCAAAATCCAAAGTTTTCTGATAACTCAATAAGTGTGAGATATATTAAACACTTCCTTGCAGAGTTCTGTCACAAATATCTGGTAGCAAAGGCCACTTTTGTGAAGATCTGTAGCTTATTTTCAGGCTTCAGGTTTTACTTGCAATTTACATCTCAGGTTAATCACATCCATGCACAACTGCAAGATGTTTTATGTCTTTAACTGAAGTAACTTAAATAGTCAAGCTGCATTGACTTGAAAGGTTTTGTAATGTAAACGATTTATGAAGAAGACAAAGAAATTATCATCTAAAATACATACAGTCAGTTTAATAGTAACTAGGGCAGGAGACAGTGAAATAAACCCAAAATAATAAATAATAGAAATAAAGGTAGAAAAGCAGTTTAAAGGGAAAAAAAAAATAAACTAGAAGAGCAATAAAAAGTAGAGTGGCTCTGCCCTTGGCTACATTCTCAGGGTACTTAAGAAGTCACAGCACAAGACCCAAGATATTTCATTAATATGTGAGCTGAAGGGGCTTACCGTGCCTAAAGGAGATAAAGAGATCTTAACTGTTTCTACTAGAGGGTCCACTGCCCTCACAGCAGGAGATGCTGCTCTGACTTCTCTCTTTGGGACAGTAGCAGCTAAGTTTCCCTTTTCTGGCACAGGAAAAGCTGGAAATGGGACTGTGGCTGTTTTGTCACTGTCAATAACCCACTTCCTTCCATGACTGCCTGCTTTGCCTCTGCACAGAGTCAGTCCTGGCAGGAGGATTTAGTTTAGTCTCACTACAGGAAATACTTTAAAAGTCCCTTGTTAGTCCTCTGCCTTTGATGTCAGTCTCAGAATTCGTACCTTTCCTGAGGATCATTGCATGCTTCTGCATATTAAAACCTTACCTTTCTGTCTCACTGTGAATATCTGCAGATCAGAACTTTTCCTGGTAAAAGTTAAAAGGGGAGTTTTTCTGTTGAATCATTTTACATTTTTGCATGTTATGCATTGAAAGAAGCAGGAAAGATTTGCTGATGGCAACCAGCCTTGAGCTACCTTACCTTCTGCAAGGCTTTTGGAGTGGCTGACATACAGAGATCCAATGCAGACTGAAGTTTCATGTCAGACAAAGTTATTGTGAATCAGGTGAAAATTGGGAAGGAGCTTAAACAGAAACAGCATGATCTGCCTGAAAAAAAATTAAGAATTTCTCTCTCGAACTCATCCTCATTCAGTTCTATAGATGGACTGTATAGCCTATAATAGACTTCTGTCATGGGATCACGTAAAAATATCCCTCACAACAGATGGACTTTGAGTCAGTGAAGGCTAATTACATTTTATAATTCTACAGACATGTGAATTTGTTAGGATGAAGAAAGGATTTTGGAACCATATGAAGTATTTTTATTGAGTCTAGATTTTATATAGCAAGCTGACGAATTATCAGGTTTGTGTAAAAGTTAATATTATGATTGTTTTCTTCCCCAAGAAAATCACTTTCTTCGTAACCAGGTGTTGGTACAATACATTGGGTACATGGGTAATTCCCATTTATGCAGTGATGTGAAACCCTTGGAAATGAAGCATTATTACATCACAATTCTCAGTTTCCATTTCTGGGGAGGTAATACTGTGTATATGTCATATTTAACCTCTATTAGTTTGACAAGAATCAGTGTCCTACACTGAAAAAATTATAAAGCCATAAGAAATGGCCTTATGGGCCAGATGAGTAGAAACTGAGTGTTCTGCTTCTGACAGTGGCAATATGAAATGCTGTTTTGGGAGAGTACATGAGCCTGCTTATACTCTGTAGTCCATCTCTCATCAAAATTTGCTTATAAGGAATGAAGAAGAGACATCTCTGCTTAGCCCTGCCATCACTGATTTATGAATCTGGTGTTCATGAATTTATCTAATTACCTTGAACCTGCTAAAATGGTCTCTCTTACAACTTCCCATGTTTCAGAATTTTAACTAGCTATTTCATAAAGAAATAGCCTTCCAGATAAAGGTTCTACATGCCATTAGGACTTTGCAGGAGTTTATTACATGCCTTCCAGCCTTTTCCTCTTGAAACAAAAAAGTTCCAACCTTTCTAATGATTTCTTGTAAAATAGCTCTTCCATCACCTATTGACTCTTCTCTATACTCTCTCCCAATTTCATCGAGTCCTTCTTGAGATCACAAAACCACAGAGACCACTGAGAAGGTAGGTTCACAAAAGGTTTTATATACATGCAAAATTATGGCATTTGGGTGGCCTTCTTCCACTGATGTCTGACGTCTTGATGGCTATTTCTAGCTCCAGCCAAAGACGTTGTGAGATCCTCCTGTTGTTTCTTGTCATTGGCATAATATTCAGCTCTCTAAAAAATCTTAATTAAATCTCCATACTTGGAGATGTCACAGTTCATTTCCATTTTCAGGTCATTGATGAGGAAGTTGAGTAAAACAGGTTCTAGAACCAGACTCTGAGGTACAATACTGCCAATTCTTCTCTCTCCTGAAAATGAAACATGAAGTCTTGTACCTTCATCCTGTTTTTTAATTCACTTTCAGTCCTGAAAGGGATTCTGTTCTCATGGCAAATGAGTGTTCTAATTATTGTTAAGGTTTTTTTAACAGATTTGTGTCAAAAAAACCCTTTGAAATTTCAAATGCATATTATCCACGTCATTCCCCTTATATCCCCCTCATTCTCTGGTGGTGTGTTCTGAAAAGCTTCCAATCTAAAGAAAGGCATAACTGCATCTGTTACCTTAAGAAGCTGAAACATAATGCTTTTCCTTAAAAATTTCCTATTCACTCATTTGTGGCTCAGTTGGGCCCAATAATTATAGTAATAATTATAGTAATAATTATAGTAAGCTCCTCAAGGCAGAGACAGACTTTGTGCTCTGTTCCTACAGAACCAGAGCTTCAACTCAGAGTTGAGGCTCTTGGGAAAGCAACAGCACAACAACATCTAAATTTCACATTAAGTTTTACGTCAATTATCTCAAACCATTCATCATTTCCCTTCCCAGGTAAGGAAAATCAAAGAGGGAAAGCCATCAATGAAAGAAGCAGCAGTTAAATCCAGGTCATCCAAATCCTAGCCATACCACACTGGACTATTTCCAAAGCCAAGGGATCCTAAATGCAAAGATACATTAACATTTTTTCAATATCTCCTCTCTCTTTCCATTAGCAGTGAGCAGAATTAAATCCCTGCACCTGAAGAAAGGAGATATTCCGTTCCAAATACTTGGAAATTCAGGTTTGTATGCACTCCAGATTTTTTTTTTTTTAGTTCAAGCTCATCTCATATCTCTGAGATATTTTTCCTACTTTACAGGTTTCAAATCTTTACATTTTCCCATCTTCAAGCTTTCTGTTGGTAAGTCTTCCAACCTCCGACACTGAACCAACTTTTGTCTGCTTCACACTTAATCAGCATTCCTTTATTAAAAAGCTATTAATTAGCTTCTCAGTGGTCCAATCTACTGACCATTGTGATAATTGTAAGACTTTTAGAGCTTCCCCCCCCACTTTGTTGACAGACTATTGGACTTAGAAACAGCACCACAAGGAATGCAGGCTCATCTTTGTTTCAACATACTTAAGGTGCTTTTATCTGTAGGTTTGCCTTGAACAAAATCCTGTTCAAATTGTATTAAGCCTCAGATAAACCTCTCTTTCAGATTATGGTTTCCAACTGAACTCCTGTGCACTGAAGAGAGGGCACCGAATTCTTGATTGTTTCAAGAAAACCTCTTTGAGTAATCCCTTGAGCTTGCCTACAGGGCTTGGATTTCCTAATGGATGCTTTGATGACAGGAGATAAGAGCCAAAGGTACCTTTATTCTCTTAGAAATTGCTCCAAACAAACAACCTCAATGATTAAAGCTAATAGAAATACCTGGAAGATTGATAGTTTGCAAAGCACTGCTGAGTGAATGAATAACTTCCCCTTTAGTTCCAAAAGCTAATATTTGTCCACATTTTCTGCCTTTTAAGAAAGTGCAACGAGGTTTTTTTTTTTTGTATGAAGAGTGTTGATCAGGAACAAACAGACACCATTTAACTGTTATTTGAATTTTAAACAAAGCCTCCCTACTTCAGCTATAGAGGCAGCTTTCTGCATGGCCCTATTTATAATAATTCAAACATGGCATGGGGAGGGTCGCCAGAGTAAAGTACATATAAGTGTGAACATGATACTCTTGTAAAAATCTTTAATGATGTGAATGGGCAGTGCACTATGGTATTCTATACAGGGGTTTTAAATTGCACAAAGGCCCTGTAAAACTTCTATATCTGTTCCCAAGCAATACACCTATCAGAGGGTTGAACAAATGGAAACCAAATTCTGCAGCAAATAAAAGTCTTAAATTTACAATGCTGGATTATAAAATGGTGTCTCTCAACAGCAGCCCTGACTTATTTCATGTTCTGATGAAATCATTGCTTGTGAATGCCAAGAAATTCAGCTGTAAACTTTTGGCAATAAGTAGACTTTCCTTGGAACTGCTGGTTTTGAAAACATCTGTAAGTAAGGAATCCACTGCAGAACCAATAAAAGGGGCTGAAGAGACCAAAACTTTCACTAACACCTCATAACACAGGCAGTGCTGTGAGTGCCACCAAGCCCTGCTCCCTGGTATGTGGGTTATGCACATACCAGAGTTCATTTCCAAAATGGGGGGTTTATAACTCCCAGTGTCACAGAGCGTGCAGTGGGGGAGTGTATCACATAACAAAGTAATCTAACAATAGAGCTGAAAGGAGTTGAACATTTGGTTTTTGAAGTGATGCAGCCCAGGGTGGGTGGTTCTGATATTGAAAATTCCTCAGGTTTCTTTAATACAACATGAATTAAACCTTAGAAGGAACTACTCTGAGTGAGTGTTTTAAGGAAATTTCCATTTTATAACCACATTGAGGAAGGATTTGAATTAATCTCATTTTCCTTAAAAGATAGTGGAATATGGAGTTAGGAGTCAGAGGAGAAGACAGGAGGTTTGGGGGTGAGGAGGGTATGGGTATGTTTTGAAAGTTGTAAAGGAGACTATGAGCTGCTGTTGCCTCAGAACTTCGTTCCCTTAGCCCAGGTCATCACTGGCCTATGGAGTTCAGCTAAAAGGATCTACTGAAATGGAAATAAGTGTAAACTGAGACTTCAAATTATATTTCTCTGACTGACCAATGCTCTGCTCTGGCTTGAGTCTTCAACAGCTTTAAATGTGCCTTCTCCAGAATCAGCCTTGGGAATGAATTTTAATACAAACAAGACACAGATACATTTAATTTAACTTTTCCTCCCCTTGTTGCACCTGTCCCCCATTCTCCCTCACTACTTTGATGCATCCTATGGTCTCCTCAGAGGATGAGGGTTCCCAGACAAGATGAGATTTTATTCTCTGAGCAGAGCTGCTCTGATTACACCTGAAATTTTGTGACCAAATCCTTAGCCTATCCTCTGCATTGTGGGGAAGGAAAAGGCTGTCTGCCCACTCTTCTCTCTCATTGTTGCCTGGTCCCTCACAAACCATAAATCCCCTGCAATTGAAAACAGTGCAGTTTGTTCGTTGATGCCAACCTAGCAGGAGGGAAGCCACAGCTCTTCCTGCCCCAAACATCAGTGTTTGGCAGAGAGATGAACAAAATCTTTTTTTTTTTAAATAGTGTTGTCACCTTTTAATAAAATATTATGAAAAAAATATTAAAGGTCTTATTGAAGGGAGTCAAAATAATTATTTCATATTATTTTTGACAACTGGATTGATGACCCTACTGCATGATAATTTAACATTTTTCTTTGTAAAAGCCCTGATTTCGTGCTGAGGGACACAATTACACTTCTTTTTGAGTGCACATTTGCACTCCAAGGCAACAAGCAAGGGGAAACGGCCTCAGGTTGTGTCAGAGGAGGTTCAGGTTGGATTTTAGGAAAAATTTCATCACTGAAGGAGTGGTTGTGCACTGGAACAGGCTGCCCAGGAAAGCAGTGGAATCACCATTCCTGGGTGCTTTCAAAAATGAGAGGACTTGGCACTTTGTGATACGATTTAGTGGGCTTGGTAGCATTTGGTCAAACATGGGACTTGATGATTTTGGAGGTCTTTTCCGGCCCTAATGGTTCCATGATTCTGTGATCATTTACAGCTTACAGGAGTTCAGGTTTGGATAATCTCTCTCCTACACTGAAATGTCTTCCACAGAATAGGGTTTATGACTGATCAGCACTGTCAACTTGACAGCATCTCAGGTTGCATGGATTTGTGGGATGATGACAGCTTAGATGAACAACAAAATATTTTTGCCTTTCACAACCCCTTAGAAGATTTGAGTGCAGAACTCTGATCACTCTAAAAAGCTTTTGGGAGCACTGCCCATCAGGCCAGACTGGAGGCAGCAAGGGTGGGTAGAACAGGAATGATGTCAGTGCAGGTTTTGGGGAGTTCTAGGTAAAATGAATCTCAGGCTCAGTACAGAAGTGCTTGCCCTTGTGCTATGCTAAAACATGGCAAATCCTCACCTTTGAAGGACACTCAGCATGACAAAGCAAATCTCTCTCTTCTGAACTTATGCTCCTTTAAAGGCTTGTGCAAGAGGAGTCTGAAGAAAAACCTGTGATGGTCTTTCAACCAGGCACTGGGTCATACCATGTTAATCTGACCCATGACTCCCTTCATCCCCAGCAGGGAAAAAATAAGCCTGTCATGCTATATAGTTTTCAGTAACTAAGAATTTCAGAAGTAATCCTAATATATATAGCATGGACACTTCAGTGATGGAGAAATATTAAAATATCACTTGGCTGAAAAGACTTTATTGTGATATGTTTTAACTTGTGCTTTCCAGTCTCCTGTCTTCTTCTCACCCCAGTAGTGAACCAAAATCAGTCACACTGACCCACTGCCAGTATTTCCTAATTCTCCTTAATGAGGACAACCTCCCTGCTAGATCTGATCCTGGAAAGTCACATAGGTTATGAATATGAGAAAGATTAGATTAGTATTTTAGAACTGTTATTAGTGATCTAAAATACAAACAAATATGGTTTCTCACCCCAGATGCTATGAATGGTCTGTGTGTTTTAAAGCCTGCATTTTAAAACACCTTAATACCAAGTGAGATGAAAACTTCCTTATAAAGAAAAAAGCTGAAAGACAAAAACTCAAAACAAGCAATTTTTGTTAGCATACTTCATTATGTAAATAAACAGAGAAATACAGATATGATTTCACGTCTCATTAATATTAACTGCTGCTTGGTGGAAAGTAATTATTCAATTCTATTTTATAATACATTTTCAGATTGTAGCATTCTCTTTCTTTTCACAAAATCAAGAAGCAAAATTGCTTGTGATTCCTCAGAAACATGACAAAGAAATCATTCAACATACCAAAAAAGCATACCAAAGATGAGAGAAAAAGCTATATTCTGAAATAATCAATAACTTCCTCGTTTTTACCCTTCTAAAGCTGGTAGGTGAAATCCTTGACCAGTTCCTTTTAAACCCAAATGTAAATGCTGATTTTCTTCACCAGGGCACTGTGTCTGAAACAATTGCCTTGCTGGTTCTTTTGGGAGCAGAGAAAGAGAATATTTTCTGAAGCATGTTTGTAAAAATTAGCATGTTCTCGACACCAACAAAAGTAGAACAGCTCTGCTGCTACAGCTGAGCTTGGGAAAGTCTTGGAAGGACCCTGTGGAGCTTGGGATTCCTTAATTAGAACAGAGTTCTGCATCCCTTTGAAGGCCCTGGCTCAATTTGTGATGGTGGCAGTGGAGTCCCACTCCCTCTGGGTATACACATCCACTCTCCCCCATGGACAGAAAGAAGAACAAAGGTGGAATTTAATGTTCCTTCATATGACAGATACCTTTGCAGTGGTGCTTGTTCACAGACAGAGAATATCTTCACTTCACTCTGGCTTGTCATGTTCCTAGAGAACTGTCACAAGTACATTGCATTCCCAGCTCATCTCTTTCCTGGTTTTGCGTCTGCATCGTGTCTGGTGCTGCTGCCATGGTGTGGTCCACAGGGCAGAGGGATGACCAGAGCTCCTTGTGCAAGGCCACAAGTGTGTGCTCACCCCAGGTAGTCCTGTACTGCTTGCAGAGACCAGCTGGGGAGGCACTGCTGGCAGCAAAGTGCTCTGATGCTCAGCTTGTTTCCCACTTCTATGAGTGAGAGAATGTGGTAGGGAAGAAATTATATCAATAAGTCTGTGCTAATCTATTATGGGAATTTTTGACAAAAGAATCCATCATAAAGAGAAGGCACGAGAGGTCAATAATAAAAGATTAAGTAGGTATCCAAGTTTATTGTCATTATTCTAGTGGATGAGTGGGGGTGCACTAAGTTCTCATCTTTTGACACCGTTGATGTCAGCCCTTGGGAGCTGGGCTAGGCCACTGCTGAGGGTGCTTGAAAAATCCCACCTACGAGTCAAACAAACTATATTAGTCTAGTGACCTGTGTTTGAACCCACTTGCCTTTTTAAAATAAACCTCTGTACAAATCCCAAAAGAAGCATGTGGTTAGCTCACATCATGGACTAATAATAGCTTACATCATCTTATTTTTAAAATTAGTCCTTTTTTGAATTATGAGAATGTCAGAAATAATGTTGGAAAATTCCAAAGTCTACCAATCCTATTTTAAAAGTGGCCAATCTTTTTTTTTTTTTTTAACCTATTTAAAATTAACAAAAAAAAAAAAAATCCCAGCCACTAAAACTACAATCTTTGTCTGCCAACTTTCAGCCTGGAGCAGATTTTTACAGCAGTTATAATCCCCTGAACAAACCAGGTTTATACTGGAAGCTGACAGACCTTTAGCTGTTCCAGTTATCTTAAAAGCTCAGCTGTATTTATTTTTCATCATATTTAAATATAATTGGTTGAGGTTTAAGTCTAGTTCAATTTGATGAGAACCTTTTCATTTAAATATCAGTTCTTGGAAATGAGTCCTTTCTTGGGTGTCTTTTGGAGCTATTACGCATATAATTTTGGGATTGCTTTTTAGATTTTTCTCTACTACCTCATTTGTGTGGTTTTGCTTTTAATTCAAAGTGCAAGAGGAAAAATAAGCATTCTTATGCAGCATATGGTACTCAACTGTGGTTTGAATCCCAGTGTGAGGAATTCCACTAGAAGTTTCACACATTCTGTTCTGGTCTCAATTAAAAAATATTGGAGCTGGAAAAGTGGAAAAAGCTATGTGCTGGTGTGCAGGGATGCTTGATGCTTTCCTGAACTTCTTTGGATTAATCTGAATGGGGGCAAAGGGAAAATGATCAAGGTGTGAAACAACTGTGGAAAGCCAGAACTGGTTTTGTCAGGGATTACTGATGGGATAGCTGTGGGATTAGTTTAAATATGAGGTGTCTGTGCTCTCCAGATTGAAATATACTTTTTTTTCTGGACAAAATATGACCAAGATGGAAGACCTTTGAAATTGAGAATTACGAAACAAGAAAAATAAACTCAGTAAAATAATTTTGAAATATCAAATCTAGCCAACTGTTGTCTCAGAGGGAAAAATATTCTGAAGTAAGAAATGTAGGATTTGAATTTAACTATTGTCATATGCAAAGGGGGATGGCAGTGGAGATGAAGTCATAGTTATTAATGTTATCGTTGATGTTAAGTAAAAGTTAGAAGTGTAAACTTAAGGAGAGATGGGAACAATAATTGTATATAATTTAGAGGACCCATTTCAATTACTTAATTCAATAGTTTTCATAATAGAGGATAAAGAACCACACCAACCCTTTTCTAACTGAAGATTTAAGCTTTTTTTTAAAGACTGTTTTTTTTCTAGAAGATGTGAATTAGGCAGGAAGTCTTAAAAGATGGACAATCCATTGGGGAATTTGTCCCAGTTGCTCTCCTTCAGGTAAAAAGATTATTTCCGTCGTTTCATGTATTTCTCTGCAGGATTTCAGTCTTCAGCACCTCTTTCCCTTATGATTACCTGATTAGTGATTATATGCAATTATCATTTGGTTTGCTAGCTTACTATTTTATAAAGTAAATATATTAGACTGCTTAAATCTCCTGTGTCACAGACATTTTTCAAAACCTTGAATAATTTCTCAGGGCAAGGACTAAGGTCACTTTCTTAGCCATATTATTGCATTGGAGGTTCATATAGATTGGATTTCCCAAATGATTTGTAAAGCCCTTTGAGAATCTCTGCTCTCAAAGACACAATTTCACATTTTATGGTTGTGGTACCTTCCCTTGCTCTTTGAACACGAATCTTCCACTTGCCTGTACCCTGTTAGGAAACATGCTCAACTGCACTCACCCTGCCAAGGAATCTAGATAGTGTGAAATAGAGTGGGGTTTCATTATCAATTTCTGAATTATCAGCAATAGTTGAATAGAATACTTTCTTTCAGATAATTTGAAAAATATTGAATTACAACACAATTAGGAACAAATCTCTATAGGAACTAACATTTTCATGATTATCCATTCATAGTTAAATTAAAATATATGTTTCTACAATTTCACTTTTCTTCATATGATTAGGTGTGTTTTGGGCTAAATTGTATGTCATAGAATGTGAAAGGTTTAAAAATATTAAAAAATCAATATTAACAGAAAGAGCTGTTAAAACATCCCATTTTTCATTTCTAAGTGTCTGATAAAAAACTTCCAGGGAGATTCCTTCTACTCCCCTTTTCTCACATCTGCCAGAGATGAGAAAGTTAGATGGTCTCTTAGTATGACCCACTGTGTCATTTTCTGAAGTCTCATGGATGAGAACTTGTTACTTAACCTTTGAGGAAATCTCTTGCACTTCAATTTATCAATGAAACACATACTGTTCCTGACAGACATGCAGAAACAGGCACAGCTGTTTCCTGGTAATCACCAAGGTTCTCTAATGGAGTTCAGGAGGGGCTGACACAGACACAAAACTATTGCAAATCACCATCTATGAGTCTGTAACCAGAGAATTTAAGCCTGGGCATGTAACACATACTGTGCAACTGATCAGATTGCAAAATCAAGTAAAAATACAGAGCTCCCAGAGTACAATTTGTGTTTGGTACAGGAAGATACACCACTTCAAAGCTAGTCGATAATACATAAGACAATCTTTTACAGTGCTTGCTATCACTTTTTTTGTCAGGAAGAAGAAAACAAACATGGGTAAAAGAGGAAAGAAAATAAAGGTATGGGGAAAATGAAAATAAAGAATGGAAAAACTGGTTTTAAGGCAGAACGAGTCTGTTTTGCTCCGCTTATATCAGCCAGTTAGTAGCCACACAAGCAGTGAATTTAAGCAATTAATAGAGTCCACTTTCCTTGTGTGGATTTACTATGTTTGTGTTCTGCTCAATAGCACACCCAAGATTTTGCCTGGGACCTTTGTGATTTGCAGTCACAGTTCTGACTGGAAAGTCAAAAATTAACCTGGGTCTTACGAGCCAGGAGGAGCTTTTTTATGCCCATCTTAGATGGTAGTCACTTTTTCATCCCTATAGATGCTTGTCCCACATCAGCTCTGGGAAAACAGCTGAAGATTCATGAGAGATGCAGGTGGTTGGGCTGATCCAGCAGGCAGATTTCTGGGCTGGGTGGTGATAGGAGCTGTGCCTGGCTCACTACCTGATGCCTTGAGAGGTTACCTAGAACTGAGGCTAGACAGAGTTAAAGAAATAAAGTAGGTATTTATTAAAAAGGCCTTCAAAGGACGCACCCTGGGCAGTGCAAGAGCCTGGCCGTGGCTCCACCCAAGATGGACAATGAGTCACAAGTTTTCACACTTTTATAAGTTTTGGTCCATTCACATATTGGGGTTAATTGTCCAATTACAGCTTCAGGTTATGAAGTCCCATCCTCCCAGACTGCTCTCCTCAATTCTCTGTTGTTTACACTTTTTGGGCCTGAAACTGCAACGGTGTCCTTGGTTCTCAGGCTGGAAAAGGATTGTTTTGTCTAAATAAACTGTGAGGACAACTTGCTAACACTTTATGTGAAGCTCAAAGTTACACACTAATGTAGTACAGAACCTGGATAATGTGAAAGCTAAAGCTTCCTCCATCCGTCAGTGGGTGCTGAGGCTGCCAGAGAGAGACAGAGACTAGGGCAGGATACGAGAGATTTCCAGAACTCAAACAGAAATTCTAAGTCTTGATGAAATTCAGCTTAATGATATTTTGGTGGGGTTTTTGTTTGGTTGGTTTTGTTTGGTTTTTTTGGGGTTTTTGGGGGTTTTTTTTGTTGGTTGGGTTTTTTCATGGTTTTGTGTGTGTATGTGTGTTCCTTTTTTTTCTTTTCTTCATGGTTATTAAGATAAACATTACATCCAAGTTTATTTTATTGCTAGGAAAATCAAAAGAAACAGTAAGCTTGTTTTTGGAGCCAAGAAAGGTTTTTCAATTTGCTTCTCACCTCCTATCTGGAATAGAGTCATTCATAGTATTAGCACTACCTGATAGCATATTAGTAGAACTGTTTGAATCTTGTAGTCTCTTACAGTGAGATGGTTGGTAATATTCTGATTAAAAAACCACATAATTTATTTTTCTTCCTAAAAATATACATCCCTATGGCAAGAGTGAAGTACTGTCCAGACAGATGTCAGCTTGTTTTGGATTATTTTCCCATTTTAAAAGCTTCCCATTATTACAGAGTCACACTAACATCTGTGATGCCAAATACTTCACTCAACAGGACTGCTCATCCATAGTTTATGACTGCAGGACAAGTGCAGCTTGTCCTGGGATTCTCCCAGGGATATCATGTCTGCCAGGATCATAAGCAGCTGAATCTCCTCATCCCAGCAAATTCTTCCAGTCCAGACCTGTTTATGTCCTGTTCATGTTTATCTGTCCCCAAACAGATATTTTGAGGTGTCAGGGAGAATAGCTGGGATGGCTGCTGTAGAATCCTGAAATCCATAGGTTATCTCCTGTGCATTTTGAGGGATCCTGTCTAAGACCACATTTCCTCTCCAGGCAGTCCCCCATGCCAGGATTGCTCAGTCTGGGGCTGGAAGAACTGCAGGGCTCCTGCCACCTTTTGCTGTGGAAATCAAGTACCTCAGGCAGGCAGAGTGTTGGCATTACTCAGTGTCACTGATGCTGGAGCAAGTGATGACCCAGTTACTAATTCAAACCATTTGACTCTAGTTTACTTTCCTTTCTAAAGCAATCCTGATGCTGTTTCAGAGCTTTCTGGGAAGTAGACAAGAAATGCTGGATTATGGCCCTTACAGCAATGTAACACTAAAATGCTATCAAAAACGCTTTACTAGTTTCATGTTTTTGGACATCAGGTGCTTCAGAGGAAAAAAAATGTCATTTTCTTTGTACCACCCTTGGTTGAAATAAAAGCTAGTAGAGTACTAATAGGACACAAAACTATTATGTTTGTCAGGATAAAATATATCTGAATCTTGAAATACATTTGTAAATTTACGGATTCTATGTTGATTTATTTGTATAATATTATAGTAAGTTCTAATTTTTCATGCCCTCAATATCATGTATATTTGTGTATCCTATTATTTTTAACTGTGAGAACTTCCAAAGATTTTTGTTTTTCTTAGATCCCAGAAGGAAGATTATTTTAAAAGTATTTGCTCTACTTCCACACTGATGCTACTGACCCTTTTAAATAAATGAGAAATTCCTTCTATAAAGGGTAGATTAAGCCTTACTATTATCTTTCTAAATCTATACCAAATAATTTTCCTGTTCAAATGGGAAAACTAACTCTTTTAGTAAAGATTTTTATTTGTTTTCAATCTGTTGCTATTAGCAACCAGAACAAAGCAATACACTAAATTATGTTTAGTTCACCTCTTACATCATATGCTGAGTCAATAGATTATTCAGGTATGAATCCAGGCATATCCAGGTATATCCCATCCTTAGCCTGCCATAAATACTTAGGATAGAATGGTCTATAGTTGCTAAAAATTTGTATATCCTATCTGCAGTCTGTAAGCACAGTTTTATGGAAATACATTTCAATTTATCTTATTATTTTTTCCAGTTTAGTGGCACTAGGAATCATTCCATACAAAAATGTGTAGAAAATAAAGAATGTATTTATTTTTAAGTGCTTTACCTTTATGCTAATATGTACAACATTGGTTGGAGGAAGTGAAGCAAAATTCAGCACATATAGCTCAAATACAAACATTCACAAGTTCCCAAAGATCTTCCAAATTGTCCTCACAGCCTTTGCAATAAATCTACATTTCATAGTCCTTTGCCTTACTGTGGCCATATTGTTCCATTTTCAACCACAATTTTTAATGGAGGATTTGTGGGGAATTTCCACTTTATCAAGGAATTTTCTACTTTATTGTTATTATTATTTTAACAGGGAATTTGATACTTCTCTCAGTCTTTGTCCCAAGCCCACAGATGAGGACATCTCTGATTCCAGTTTTGGCAATGCTTTAAAGCCCCATTACAACCCACCAGCAGAATCTAAAAGCCTCTAAAAGTCTTCTAATACAGACTTCTGAATTTGGGTGAACCTTTTCAAGTTCTTCAATAATAACTCCATCTTGGAAATGTAAATTCTTACAAAAGGAGCTCATTCAAGTCTGCTTTCCTAGACCCCTATGTGCAGAAGACACTCAAGTAAAAGTACTTCCACTAATGAAAATTTCTGCACTGTTCTTTCTTACAAGTTGTTTACCTGTTTTATAGATGTCAAAGCAGAAGCTGAAAAAAATTTCACATTTTAAGTTGTGAACTCTCAAACAAGAAACTGCATCCAGACTTGATTTCAGGAGCATATTTTCATCACTTCTAGGGCAAAGATCCTTTAGTTGCTGTCCTGGTGGTTTGATTTGTTTGCTTGGTTGTTTTTGTTGTTGTTTTGGCTTTCTAATTTTTTTTATTTAATTGAAAGATCTGCTTTTATTCTACTTCATTCCTTCAGCAGAGTTCATCCTTAGATTTGATGAAAATGTGCAACATGTTTTTCAGGAGAAAAATTAATGAAATAAAGACTGTCCATTAAAAAAAAAAGAAGAAAAAGCGTGATCATTTTTTCCTTCTATTAGTCTTCAGTTACAGCAAAAGCTGTTGCAGAGAGGAAGGAATAAACTCTTTTTTTTATGTCCAAGTTGCTATAGCAAGAAGTAATGAACTTAAATTGCCAGCAAGGGAGTTAAACTGGATACAAGGAAAAATATTTTCTGATGCTAAGGCCAATTAAGCATTAGATGGTCTAGGGAACCTACAAAATATAAATTATTGAAAGTTTAGAGAACACAGTGGACAAAGTGTGATGTGGCTACCATTCCTTCTGATTTCAGCAGAGGGAAGGCTGATAGATAACCCCCTCATATTCCTTTCAACTCCACTTTTTGTCATTCTGTTTTTTCTATAATTTTTTCACAGTTTAGATATCACATTCCAATCCTTTTTGTTGACAGTGCTTTGATTTTATTCATAGTTTGCCCAACACAAACTGTATTTTTTCTCTTACCCTGAAGAAATGAACCAATTGTAAGATGTATCATTAATTTACACTATACATGTAAAACACTTTATATAGCACTTACCTTTCTACACGATTTTGCAGCCTAGAACCCAACATCAGATATTTTGGCAGTGTAAAATGAAATACCTCTATTTTCCTGCCTACAAGATAAATATAACAACAAAATTATTTCATCCTTCTGAGAAATTTTCAATATGTGAATATTCTTTTTAAATCTGAAGTAAAGGTGAAGAAACAAATTCAATATTATGTGGCACCATTCAGGAAACAATTCAGCCACTTATCAGCCTTGGGAGGCCTTGGAAAATCATTTTTCTTCATCTTCTTTTATCTTTTAGACTACAAGCTTGCTGGGACAAGAACAGTCTTACTTTGTTTACATTATACCGAACACAAAGCAACCCCATTCTGGGATTCTGTTGCCCATTTTTCCAATGCAATTCTACACTAAGGAAATTAAAGCCTAATGATATAGTATCAAGCAACCTGCGATGAAATATAATCAAAATGCAGCGTGTTGCCAATATATCACATTCTCAGAACAGCAGTAAAGAATAACTTCTCTTTCTCTCCTTTTCCTATGTTTTAATGGGTGCAGTGACTGTGAGAAGCAGCTGCACAAGGCTTTGAGTGTTCCCATGAAAACTGCCAGGAAAGCCCCCTGCCCACTCTGCAAAGGGCAGTGCGGAACCACCGCTGCCCCACTGACTCGGCGCTTTGTGCGACGCCGTACGCGGGCCTGCAGACCCACATTTTAACTCTGCTGTAAGCAGAAACCTCTCTGACATGAAAAACCTCCGTCAAAAGGAGCCTGTGAAAGCAAGTTTCCTGTAACTCTTGCTTTGCCATCTTTTAACTAATTCATGAAAGCAGAATGGCAACAAACAGCATTGTGTCGCTACTTGTTATGCCTGGAAACGTCTCCAGCGCTAAAAAGCACAAGAAAAGGCAATCTAAAGATATGATATAGATATAATACACTGGGAAAGCTTTAGGCTTCATTTAGGCCCTGATTCAAATATCAGAAAAGTCATAAGGAAACTTTCCACTAACATTCCCCAAAGATCTTTTGAACACGTATATTTAAAGCTACATTCGTCTTTCCTTCCCAGAGAAACATAGAGTGCTGTTGGACTCTGTGAGGAAAATTATTAATCACCTCTTTTTTTCCTAAAGATGCTAACAGTTAAATGTTAAAATTATTATATCATTATGTATCTAATTTATGGCCATTGCCTCCTACAAGAAAAACTATTTTGCCTTCAGCACAAAAAAGCTTAAGGAATTGCCACTTTTATACCATTGCCTTAAGAGCAACATAATTAATTAATGTAACTCATTAATTACTGTATCTCATTAAGAGTAATTAAAATATTGTGGCACAAATTTGGATCCACATTACTGCATTGGATTAATGGATTAATTTTAGAGTTAATCCATTCCTTGGTGTAACTGAGATAACAATCAAGACCACCAAGAGATTAGAAGACTGTCTGAGTATTAAAAAATTCTTTCTGCTTTTTTTTATAATTCTTTGAATTTGTGTGCTGTCATCTTTCTCTAGTTAGGTGGTCTTTTTCTTTACTTTCTCTCTACTCAAGTGCTGCTTCATGCTAAGGAACTTGCCAGTGGTGCACTCTTCCCTCAGAAACAAGAGTCAAGCAACTTGGGAGCAGATATTCTTGTAGAGAAGGCTGGGAGTTCATTGCTCTTTTGTTTCAGTCTAAAATAAACATACATATTTAAATTTAATCAGAAGTCTTTAGGAGGAGAGTAGAAGACAAAGCCGTATTTTCAACCAGTGTAGAGTTCAAACTGAAAGAGAAAGTAAAAAGAATTGTAAACTGAAAAATTCCTAGAGCTCCTAGCTGGAAATGATAAAGAGAAAAATATTTTATATCTAATTGAAGGTAGTCAGCCTAATAAAACATATTAAATAAAGAATATTTTTCCTTTAGATTCCCCTGAAAAGGAAAAAAGTCCAAGAAATATTATAGCAGCATGACTATCTTTACATACCATCTTTCCCAAAGCTAGTATTATTTTAGAGTTGAAAAAATCTATTAATAATGATAACATTATTATTTTGAAATAATAATAGCTTTAAAACCCCTATTTGCAAGTCTAGCATTGTCAGATAATTCTCTCCAAAGAATTCCAGTGACTGAAAGGCAAACATTTCTCTCTGTTTCTCCTTCAACTTTTAAACTTCTCTCAAAGAAAATAATCAAACTCAGGCTATTTTGTATGATAGGAAAAATCAAATTCAAGCATTAATTTTTTTATACAGTATGCTTCACTCAAGAACCATTCTTATGTTATTTGGGGACCTAGATCATGTGGGGTGGAAAAGAAGGTGCTGATGACCACAGTTCTGACAAGATGGCCTAAAAAAACCTGATAACTTTCAGGTAAGATAGACTCAAGCTTTTAATATACACAGAGAATTTCTGGTCATTTACTGAAACATGGTTGAATTTATTTTCTCTATTTCATACACAGTAAGATAAGACAGTAGATTTTTCACATAAGTAAAAGATTTACTTAAGTAAGATTTTTTACTTCAAACCCTGGGAGGTCAATAAAGCATTGGATCTACAAACTAATAGAAGACCACAAGTGTGGATTTACAATAGACTGTTTTCTTTTTATCATCTGTCCACCTGCAGTCTTACTCTCAGGACAGATGTGGCTTATGGTACTTCCATCAAGACATGGACTTCTCCACACCGACTGTAAGGAAGAGTATATAGGAAATATTTTTCCTTGGAATAATTAATGAATAGCAGATTCATAAGGTAGTTTACCTTACTTATACACTTACTCATCTGCAAGGTCATCACACCCTGAACTAAAAGGGAAGTTTCAAAGGTCCAACTGCCCAAACATTAAGGTCAAAAGTCAGAGGTAAATTAAACCTTTGCAGAAACATTTTAATTTTAAACTTCAGCTTGTTAACTAAAGGGGTTAAAAACATGCAGAGGTAATTATCAGTGATTCAAAAGCTATTGCTAATATGGTAATTTATAGCTGTGTTCTTTTGAGTGTCTCTTTACCTTCTTTGCCACACAAATAAGGTTATTTCCAGAATCGTTCTAACCTAATTAAATATCCTATTATCTCTCAGCCAAGCATAATTCACACCCTATTCTCAACATCAACCCTGGCAAGCATTACAAGGAGTATGCAGTGGAAAACATTTTGGTGGAAAAAGCTGGTGGATCTCAGCTTTCTACATTCAATTATCTGATACTGTGGTGAATTTAAGGAGAGAGAAAGAGATCACTATGTGATAGGAGGTGGTTTGATATAGTGTTAATTAATTAAGGACAATTATGTTCAGTAAAGATTGCCGTAGGTGAAAGATAAAAGCAAATAAATGAGGTATCATGAGAAGAAAAAGCAAGGAATAAAGTTTTAAGCCAGGATTTCAACTTAATCTTTGCTCTGGTTATTTCTTGGATCCTCTATATCTGCTACTGTCTAGGATGTATACAGGAGATATTATTTGTGATCCTTGAGAGAGACATGCACAGCAAAATAAGTATACATCCACAGAAATGAACAATTTCCACAGCACTGGCATTTCATGTACCAGATGCCATTTCTTTTTCCTGTCCTTCTAAAACTAAAACCAAGAGGTGCAACCTGTCTGCTAGCTAGTACTGGCAGCAGCCAGCATTGTGTTTATTTTTACAATCCCATCTCAAGGACACTTCCATACTCCCAATATAGGAAATAAAAAAGAACAAAAAAAGCCTTTTCCAAGTGGTCTTCCAGGTAGGAAGTGGTTCTTCCCTGCCTAGAAGCACACTGGAACATATTGGAAAGAAGAACTAGACCAAAAAGAAAGACAACAAGACCAAACAATACAAACAAACAAAATAACAACAATAACAGCAACAACAAAACCTGTGGGGAAGTCAAATATATTTACGTATTAAGAAACCTCAAAATAGTTCCCAAGGCTTCTGTTTGATGTCGTCCTTGAAGCCCAGAGTATGTATCAGAATGGGTAACCCTGGAAATCCAGGATCCATTCTACATGTCCATCTTAACTATATCTCTCTCAGCTACCCATCCTGTTCTCTTAAATATGTCCTCATAGTCTTCAGACATCCAGGTATTTATACCCTTGGCTTAAAAAAACACATCATCCCTTCTTCCTGCTTATCACTCCAGCTCAACCTGCTGGGTGCTGCTAATTCTAAAGAATGAGGGTTATGAATGAGACATAACTGACTGTTTCTTTCCCCATCTTCTCTTACACATTAACGAAAGATGAAGGAAAAAAATATTTTCTCCTCCACTCCATGCCACGGGACTCAAGTTGGATCTGAGCCTTGCCAACTGTAGGTTCCTATTCACATGAAGACAGTGATGCCTGGAGAGGCTACCTAGAACAGAGACTAGGCAGAATTAGAGAATAAAGGTAGGTATTTATTGAAAGTGTTTCAAAGGATACACCTTGGGCAGTGCAGGAGCCTCACAGAGGCTACACCCAAGAGAGACGACTGCTGTGAGTTTTTCATACGGATATGTTTGGTCTATTTGCATATCAGAGGTTAATTGTCCAATTACAGCTTCAGGTAATGAAGTCATTTACTCCAAGTTTCCCCCCCAGTTCACTGTTGTTTACATTTTTTGGAGCCTGAGACAGTAAGGTGTCCTTAAGTTCCAGGCCTAGAGAGAAATTATTTTTTCTGAATAAAATGGGAGAACAGTAGTTGACAGGCTATGGAGTCTTAGAGTTATACACTAAAGCTGTACTGATCTGAAAAATATAAAAGCTAAAACTTAAGGCATCAACAGCAAGGATATTTTCATATGGATTTCAACCTAGTCCTTCAGATGTCCTTGTGTTTTCAGGGTATTGCACAGGGTATTGTGTGTCAAAATGACACTCAAGGACTATGCTGTGAAACTAATTTTGGAAACCTCACAGACCAAGTTGTTCCTCAATGAGGTTTGTCTGTGAGTAGTTGTACATTTTTAAGAGTTTTTTATTTAACTGCCAATGCCTTTAGTACACTTTAGGCATACACCTGAAGAAGAAGCAGGCACTGAATGAAATTTTAGAATCACCTTTGGTTATGTAAGAACTTTCAATGATTTGGACCTTAGAGCTTGCAGCAGGACTGAAATGAGTGAGGGAAAAAAAAAAAACTGAAGGAATGATGAAAGACATATCCTCAAGCTTAGTTCAACCTTTCTATTAGTACCACACAATCAATCAACAAAATCATATTCAAAAAGGAAAGTATCCTTCAGGCATTCAAAGGGCTAGTTTGGGGAGTACTGGTGAGGATCCACCTTTCCATATGGTCTCTTCACTGAGGCAGGCATGGATTCTCATGAGGTCTACTTTTTATTGTTATTTTATTTTTTAGTTTGTGGGTTTGATTGTCTGGTTTGATTTTTCCCCCACAGAATTCTTTCAAACTAGAGTAAGCTTTCCTAAAACTGTTGGTGGGAGGAGGAAGAGGGAGTAGAGAGCATCAGGCTGTCAAAATGATGTGTGGACAAGGAGGTAACTTAGCTTACCAATGCAGCTAGTTCTGTAGCCAAGGGGAGAAAGCTCGAGATAAATGATCTTTTTCCTCACTGGCCTGAGGCCCTGGAAGTATGCTAGGAATGCTGTTCTCCTTCCAGAGGAGCTGATTCAGTTTCACTTGTGGCAGTTTAGTTCCCACTGTCATCACTCTCGCAGTGACAGTTGCCATAGTGAGCGAGAGAGAGCCTTGCCTGGCTTTGGGTACTAACACAAAAGGCTGCCTGTCTCCTCTGCAGTTTGGCAGGAGATCCTTTAGTGTGGGATGATGTGTAGCTGTGCCCTCACTCGCTGCAGACCTCTCTGGAGCTTACTGGCACATTCCTGGAGAGAGCAAGCAAGTACAAGCAGCGCTGACCAGCCATTTTCCTTACAGGAAACCTTCCACAATATCTGCACTTGACCTGTGTGTTTTACCAGCTGTTCCCTCAGCACTTCATAAGCTTTGTACCTGTAGCAAAAAGAGAAAATTATTTTCTCATTTGAACAAAGCATGAAATTACTCAGCTGGGCACCAATGATCCCCTTGCACAAACCTGACCAATGTTTAACTCAGTGGTACAGAACAACCCTTTTGTTGCAATTCAGTAAAAGACTGCACTGCTCTTTTTTGGGGAGATCTCAACTTCCAAATGGAATTTAGGACACTTCATTTTACACCATTATTCTCCCTGTACAGGAAGAAACATCTAAAAAAAAAAAAAAAGAAAAGGCAATTTAAAAGGTTACAGATTTAAAAAGAGGGAACACCAAGTCTTCAAGCTGCTATTTAGCACTAGCTGAGGATACAGGCTTCCTCTCTGCAGTGAGGTTAGATATATTCATCCACTTGGAGCCAGAAAGTTACTGCAAAAGATATAGTATGAGTTTTAATTTCTTGTAGGCAATTAGTGTTTTTCTTTTCAAAATGTAATACACTAGCCCTATAGCACAATATGGCAATATGGTATTTCAGAGACTGGGCCACTCCCACCAACCAAGGAAACCCAGTTTCTCTCCCTTCCTTAGACAGATGAGTTCAAACCTGTATTATCCCACTACCAGAGTAGAAAACAACCAAAACAGAGGTTTCTCACAGGAGGAAATTTGGTAACTTCCTTAAAAGCAAAGAACAGTCATTTACCTGTAGTGCCATGGTCAAGGG
Organism: Leptocoma aspasia; assembly: GCA_013399835.1. Classification (NCBI taxonomy): domain Eukaryota; kingdom Metazoa; phylum Chordata; class Aves; order Passeriformes; family Nectariniidae; genus Leptocoma; species Leptocoma aspasia. The sequence continues at coordinate 83,553 of VXAX01008047.1, forward strand.
AAAGATGCACAGATTCCAAAATTCAGAGATGAACACTGAACCTGGAGTGAAAAGCTGATATTTCGTTTCCCAGCGGAAATGAAAGGGTTGGCCACCACTGCTTCTTCAGACCCTGCTTTTTAGTATGCTCTGAGAATATCTCCAAGCTAAGCATTTCAGAGAACTAAAATGGAAGTATATTTTACTTCTAGCCTCTGAAAAGACACAGATGTTAGCCCACCATCAGATACTGAAAACTGATGTGTTGAAATATTTCTAAGTCAATTCCAAGGATGTCAGATTTTTTGTTGTTGTTGAAAATTGAAGCCGTTTCCATCTATCTACCTCTGAATTTGGGCAACAACTGGACAAAGACATTACTATTTGCTGAGAGGAAATGTTGGTTGAAAATATCTTGAAAGCCACTTTAACAACTCTTTTGCAAATTGAGTCTTGTCAAGCCTGACTCATTTTGGAATGCTTAACACAGGTGCTTCTGAAAATATTCTGCTTTTCTGGTTTTGTGTAGATTGCTACAAAGAATAAAAAAAAAAGTAGAAAAAGCAGAAGAAATATACACCTTCATTTTACAAATACCTGACCTAAAATGGAACAAAAGAATGGCCCCATGCTTAAGGCATTGAACAGTTATTCAGGAATGACCCGGAGCAAGTCATTTAATCTGTCTCTACCCTGTTTCCATAGAGAAGGTCTCTTTTGCTTCCCCAGCAATTTAAGAAGTAAGCTTTTCATGAGAGACTTTGTTTTACTTTGTGTATTTGTATCTGCATTGCATGAAAGAACTTCTTTCTGCAAAAGCTTCTAAGCACAACTTCACTAGAGATATATAGAATATAAACATAAAGTAAACTGGGCAATTTTTGTGATCATTTCTGAAGACAACACTTTAGATTTCAGTAAAACAGGTTTTCCTCTGAATATATTTTTGGAGATGTTGCTTTAGTTATATATATCAAATATTGCAGAATACAGTTTCATTTGCACACATCTCAGTTTTCTCCAGTCTAAGTGAACACTGCATAATCTGGAAGGATGATCTAATGCCATCCTCATTTGGTGACAGTTTATCATGGGCTATATTCCCTAAAAGCATCATTATTGGAGATGTTATTGTTACTACTATAGAAATTAAATTATCTCCAAGAAGGAGCTATACATTTGGAATGTACAAATGTACAAATATACAAATATACAAATGTACAAATATAGCTCCAAGAAGGAGCTATACAAATGGAATCAGAGCCCCCTTATCTTCAGCAGTATTTATGTTATAAATTATGTCAGGGACCCAAATTAGAATGTCAAAGGAATTTGGCAGTGGAAAACAAAGGAAACACATAAACCTCCTTAGGACAAATCTGATACTTCATTTTTTGCATGTTAAGCAGGTACTGCCCTTACCACACAACAATCAAACCCCACACCCTCAGCTGATCCAAGTCAACCTCTCTTTGCCAGTGCAGCCCTGGCCTTTTACCCCAGCTGAGGATCTGGCTCACATGGAATTTATTGCGAGCTGCCGTGCCCCAGACTATGCAGCAAAAGGTCTTTATTCAGGGATCATTGTGGCAGTCGTGATCACATTCATTGAAATGTGGCAATTAGGATTTTAAAGCACGGAAACAAAATTTTGTTCTTTCGTTTAAGTCAATAATCTGTAAATGGACACTTCAGAAGTTTCAAGGCTTAGTATAAGGAGCCAAAATAAGGTAAGTGGGCAGAAAGGTCAAAAAACACTTTCTTCAACATTATTATTTTATGACTGTATTAAAATAAATTTCACTGTGTACAAGGTCTGCTGCCAATGTATCACTTGGCAGGAACTGCTTTGAATATTTTATTAACAAAATCAAAGCTCTAATAAAACACTTAAGTCATGTGCAAATGACATTAAAACTGGCAACATTCCTATTTCCACATTGTTTTATGCCGAGTCAACTCTGAACCCAAGATTTTCAACCTGAAAACACTTCAAGAAAGTCTTCATTTAGAGAAATATCAGGATGCAGCCTTCTGCTCAGTAGTCTAAAGGTCAATGCCTTTGCCACAAAAGTGGGACATTTGACATCCATGTCCTCTTCAACTTGAGTGGGTTTGAAATTCTTGTCAGCTGAGTCTTACCACCAGCTGCCTATGCAGTTCCCTGGACAGAAGTGTTCTGCTCACCCTCCATCTGAAGTTGGGCCACTCCATACCCTAGGAACAAAGATTACTTGAATGCAGTAAGTAGAAAAAGAAGACTTCCATTTGTCTCAAAATTAAGTATATTCTTCACTTCTGATTGTAATGCTCATTGTGGAGTCAAAAGAACGTGGAGGGCCAGGAGCAAATGTCTGGGAATGAAAACTGACATTGTGAAATGGAAACCAAAATTCAAAGTTGTGAGTTGGGAAGTCCAAGTAACTGGAATCCCCTTTCATAACAGAAAGATCCCAATGGAATTTGAAGTCCTGTAGGAGGATTTCATAGCATGCAATTGTACCAGGCAGCAGAAGGCAGTAATATCTGGAGCATGGGGTGCAGTTCTGGTTCTTTAGGTGCAAAACAGATAAATTAAAAAAGGAAAAAGACAGAAAGAAAGCTGTCAAGGTGTGAAATTAGAACACTGATTTGATTCCTCTGACTGATTTGGAAAAAAAAAAAAGCATAAGATTGTTTTTTTCTATAAACCTGTCAATAAAGTTAGTACCAGGAGGAGAAAAAAGGGATTTTAAGCTAACAGTGTTGGCACAGGAACAGATGGATATAAACTTGCTAAAAATATGCTGGAAACTTCACTACTGCATCAAAGGAGTGAGGTTCTGGAACAGCCATCCAGTAGCTGTTATAGAGACAAATCCCCCAAATCAAAACAACAACAACAAAATTAGTTTTTAAAAGGACTTTAACCACTTCATAAAATAATTGACCCCCATAGCTGACTCAGGTAGCAGTGCATGGATTTCTGCGATCCAAGAGGCCCCTTTCAGTCTTGCATGACTCTGAATTTAAAAGTTGTTACCAAAATAACATAAACACCTTAAGACAATTTGAGTACTGAAGTGAACTGATAGATTCCATTCCATGTATCTAAGACTGTTCATTAGCAGCACAATGATTATCTTTTATCTGTATTTAAAAGGAAATAGTTTTCCATTTCCCACTTAATCTTTGCTGCTTGAATTAATTATTAATGTCTGTGTTTTAATTCTTTTTTCAGTCTTCTTAAATGTGTTCAACAGCCAGTTTGGTTTGCCCAAGGGACACTGAGAGATGGATGAATCAGCTGCTATTATTTCAGCTAGAAAACATGTTCTGTAACAGATTTGTACTTTGATTTGATCAAGTTCACAAAGCTCAACTTGGAACAAAAAAAAACTAAAAGAAACCAAACAAAAAATTAACCAATCAATAAACAAACAAACAAACCCAAAAAAAACCCCAAAAAACCAAAACTAACCAAAAAAAAAAAAAACAAACCACCCCAACCCAAAAAATTTAGTGGCCATCAAGTCATATCTGAATCTCTGTCTGCCTTACAGAACTGGCTATTTCCTTTTATCAACAGATTTTATAATTTTGAAGTCTACAACACCAGTAGACACAAGTTACTTTTGAACTTAGAGAAATCTCTACTCTTCTTCTGCACTCTGTCAGTGACTGAAGGCTTCAGGAACAGTTTTGTGCCAGCAGACATGACCCAAGTCCTACCACATACATACGTGCTGGGTGACTGCTGCATGTAGTTACCAACAACTTTTGTCTGAGAGCCACTGATTACTGGCAGAAACAATGTGGGGAGCACACAGAGAGTAATTAGATTACAATGCTTCCTTGTAGCTGGGGTTTCTTGTAAGCCCTGACCATGTTTTGCTTTCAGCAGCAGCTCGTTGGAATCACATTACCCTGTAACAGACCTGGTTCACTTTAGTCATGAGCAGCTGGATCTTAAAACCTCACATTGGCCCATATGTTCATAGTACTTAACAAGGATTTTTTTTTTTTTTTCTTCATGTATTTGTAGTAGAAACTTCTTCTGAGCAACTTTTCTAAGATTTTCTCAAGCTTCAGGAATCTGGGCATGATGAGCAATGCATGAAGTCTACTACCTGGTTAATTTTATTTCAAACTGCAATAAACTCATCTCAGTCTGAAGAAAGATATGATAATGGGTAGTCATCTCCTCTCACTTATGTATTGCATTCCAGTTACAGCAAGAAATTGCAGTATAATGGAACAGGATGAAGGTTGTCAGGACTGTGAAGAGAAGGAAAATGACTGATTAATAGACTTTTTAAAAAATTGGCAGCAACAAAGTGATGGTGAGCCTATGTTGTATAAAATTAATCCAGTCTATGAAACTTTTCTTCCTATTTCATGCATTAAATACCCTTTTGTAATTTTTGCACATATATAGGCTAAAACTAGGTTTATGCAGGAATATATTTTAAATTCTCTGCATTTTCAAGAATATTTCTATTTGTCTGCATTCTTCTTAGAACCACCTATTCTTCATAAAATTTGTAAGACTTTTTTCCAGCAGAACAAAATAAATCAGAAGGCCAATAAGAATATTTTTGTTCTCTTAGGGAAATTGATATGGACAAATAAATGAGTAAAATTAAGCTATAGTTTCATATAATATTTTCAAATAATCTATCCTTACAAGATTTTTGAACTTAAGGTTTTCAATCAAAAATCAACATCTGTTTATCAAAAGTCCTGAGATGGAGTAGAATGTCATACTCAGGCCTTCTGGTTATCCTCAATCCAGCTTCCACAAACAACGACTTCACACAAATTTCATTCATGTTAAACAATTGGGCAGGGCTGCCTTAATTTAATTTTGTTCATGTGATTTTAATATAATTATCTCTATTTTGTGCAAGTTTATTAATGATTAAGAAATCCTGGTAGCTATTCTGGATTTTATTGTAACAACAGATGCTACCTGCAACTTTCTGACAAAAATTATTGAAAATTCCTAGATTGCAGGACTAACTGTCCTTAAATATTTTTTAAAAGAGTCAAAATGCATTCTTGAAACTCAGGAGTTTTTTATCTGCTATCTCTATCAGAAAATGTGTTGGAAAACCCTTCTTTGTTGGTTTTATGGTATTTCTTGGCTCTTGGCCAGTTTTTTTATTTTTATTTTTTTAAATTTTGTTTGTTTGCTTGTTTGTTATGACAGCACTGCCCTTTATTTTAAAGTTTCACTTTCCCCCTAATTGCTGCATTATCATTTTGTTGAATCAACTACTTTATTACCTTTTCTCTTCCTTAATTGTATTTAATGTAATAAAACAATTTTCTCCGATAACTATCTATCCTTCACATAACCATTACTTTAAGAGTTTTGTAAGACTTGTTAATCTGTCAGTGAGAGGTAGTGTTTGACCATTAACCACAGAACAAAGCCAAAGTTTTTCTGCAGAGAAAGATTTCCAGTTATGCTTTTCCAGCACTTTTAAGGAACCAGTTTAATGGCCACAGAGAAGGGGTTAAAAAGTGTTTTCTGTTTATATATTTTTAAAACTGGAAGACAGACTTCATGATTACCCAAATGAGAGTAATGAATTTATCAGCACTAAGAACTATCCCTAAAAACCCAACGTCGTGTGGAGCATCTATTTCTGATGGATCTTCCAAAGGTAAAACACAAAACCATTTTTTTTCCACTTAGAAATATTGGAATTTAAGGAAACACAATTGGAAAACCTGAAATATAGAAAATCTAGATGAACTAGAAAAGGCACAGTGTTTGTTGAAGGAGCTGGCTGAACTGAATTTAAATAAAACCTCTCCCAACCCTGTGAATCAAATTGAGAATGAATCTATCTTTAGTAGAGTCATAGACTATATCGAGTTAGAAGGATCCTTTCAAGTTCATCAAGTCCCATGTCCTGCTCCTCACAGTAATACTTAGAACTGAACTAATTACCTAGATGCTCCCTAACTTTGACAGACTTTGCTACTGTGACGACTTCCCTGGGAAGCAAGTTCCAGTGACCAACCACCCTTCAGTGATGGACATTTTCCTCATGTCCAGCCTGAGCTTCCCCTGTCACAGCTCCATTCCATTCCCTGCTGTCCTGTCACTGTCACTGTGAAGTTGGACTGCACATGTCTAGCTCGTAGCCATCCTCCTCACCACCTTCACAGGCAAGGCTAGTTTCCATGCTATTTCAACCCATCTCTTAAATTTTAAAAAGTGTTGATAAAACCAATGCATTGCAAATCCTGGTTTGGTGCTAGGGTTTCTTTTATATACACTCAGAGAACTTTTGTGCAAATATAAGCACCTGATAAGCACTCAGGCTTTTGGGTGATTCTGTGAATTGAATTACATCTTTGTATAATTCATGGTTTGTTGTCACTACGCTGTTCACACCTCACTGCGTGGAAGTTTACAAGTAACTCCCTGTGGTGCAAAATGCAAATGAGCTTTGTTTTAAGAGCAAACTCAGTGTGAAGTGGTCCTTTATGACTTTCCTAGCAAGTAAGGTGCTCTGGAGGTGTGTTTGATACTGAAAATGCAGTCAGGTAGTCATACATTACAGAAATTTCAAAAACTTTCCCTTTTATTTCCAATCCCTCTTTTCATTTGTAGTGTTGAAACTTGCATATGCCTGTACAGCAAAAGCCAGGAAGCCTCTGTGGATTTAAGCAGTATGATATATTTAACAATGGTGTTTCAGTGTATGGAAAAAACACACACTTTTTAGTATGGTACAAAGAAAAAGTGTGAATGAAATGAAAATAACTTAGAAACAAGAAACTATAAAGACAAAAGGAAAGACTACTATTTTTGAAGTGATGCCCATACTTTTCTAAGTAGTCTGTAGGCAAGGGCAACTCCCTTGTATAGCACGTAGCAAAGGGAAGCTTCTATACTCAAACTGCATCAGTTAGTCTAATAGTTGATATACTAATTTTTTTAAAATCTGTTTTGCAGTCTTAGGTATCCCAGAAAGCATCTTCTTTTCTCTCCTGAGTGCCCACCCTGCCTGGCACAGAGATGACACATGAAAAGCCATTGCTGTCCAGGTAATGAGGGTGTGTGAGGGAGCTCTGAGCCAACTCCAGATCTGAAATGAATTGCAGAGTCCTGACAGCTTGTAAACAGCTACAGATTAATCCCTTCTGCTTATTGACTCTATTCCCTTGAAGCCATTTGGTAAACTGGAATTGTAAGGCATGACTTACAACTACACTACTGGGGAACTCTTTTAATTAAATTTATAGAATTCTTTAATGATTTTGGGATATATTTACACAGAACTAAGTGTGATGTCTGCTTTTTGCTCTGTTGCATGTTATCTCATTTGAACTTAGAAAAACAGAATTTCTACCTCTAAGTTGCAAACTTTGTTAAATTATTAGGTCTAGCTGATTTTCTGTGCTTCCAGACTATCTCTTCTAGAGACATCTTTGTGCAGTTTGTGTCTGGAACACATCTGTGGCTTCCTTGTAGAATTACTGTGTGACCTGGAGTGACTATTTTGTTTTATCAAATAACACAAGGCTCTGACAGAGCACATGCTAATAAAACTCCCCTACCTCATAGGCAGGCTGTGGGAATCAACAGCATTAAATACCTGAGGTGCTCAATAGCCTGGTGATTAGGACCATATAAGTAGTTGCACATTCAATATTCCTATGGTTAGAACGTTGTCAAAGTGTGTGCTCTGTGTGTCTGTGTCTGATGTGACATTTTCCTAGTACCAAATTATCTGGAGACATTACAAGCAGAATTGTGGAAGGATCAAAAACAGCTCGAGTGGCTCACCCAGTCTCTTGTTGCAAGATAAAATGGCATGCAGCTGATACAAAACATCTCAAAGCCCTTGATTTGCTTTAGTGCCTTTTAAAGTACTTCTTCTGAAGAAGGAATATGTGTGTGCACACAGGAGTTATTACCAGCTAAAAACTCTGTCTGCTGATATCCCACGTTAGAACACCGCATGTATCTATTCTAAAATCAGATGCAACATTGAAAAAATATTTGAGAGGTATGTTTTTCTTTTGATCTTTATGAATTCCTCACATACTTCTACTGATCGTGACCTTCCTGCTCCTTTCAGAGGTGTACAGAAATGAGAACCATCCCTTATGTGCTGCCAATTTTTATCTTACCAGTGAGTAGAGATAATTTTTTTTCTTTTGGTACAGGGGGTCATTCACAGGCCTGCATGGGAGTTTTAGCTACATCAACCAGAAGAATAACATAATCATGATTATTAATGTAACATGTAATGGCTGGTCCTATTATATATATAACTATATATAATAGTAAAGTGGCTCTCTGTCTTGTGCATTAATATTGATTTAGAGATGAGATCACTTGCCACAGAATTTACTGCAGCTTTGATTTCAGTTGCAAGTAAAAGTATTAAAGCATGTCCTATTTTTAAGAGCAGGCCCTTTCAGCTGCAATAGAGAGTTTCTCAGTGGCTGATCTAAACAGGTTCATACAGTAAATATGAGGTCACTGGAGTTGTTGCAGTTTTGGGATGATGACAAGCCTGATAAGCAGATGAGAGGCACATTTGTAGATGTTCTGTATTGCTTCTCTGTCAAAGCTTTTAGTTTGTCCACTTACTCTTATGCTTGTTTCTCCTGAACATGTTTCAACCCCAAGCAAAAATCATCTGAGAACTTTTGAGTGGAGTAAGAGCTTAGGTCTAAAAAATTAACAAAAAAGGCTGATGGACACATATTTCTTCTGTTTGCACCCCTTTATGTGAAGAACTGTAATGCTGTGATATGTCTTCCATACAAATTGTGAATCCATCAATATTTAATGAAAATAATCTGCTGTCTTTTCTAGCAAAAATTTTTGTGTGTTTTTCAGATCATTGACAAAAGTGTTGTATGGCATAAACAAATCTGACACATTAAAACATATTTACTGTTATATCTCCCTGTGTCTAAACTAACCAAGTTTTAATGCATTCATTTGATGTCAAGTTTCTGATTTTACTAATCACTGTAGTTTCTTAACTGAAATGTTGACTAGTTCCAAATTTAATACTTTGTTGGAATCCATTGTAGCAGCAGTCTTGCTTGTAAAAAATTAAACATTCAAACTTGGGATTGATTTTTCTCTGGTCGTATGGTATTTATGCTTTAAAAAAAAATCTTTCTCTGCTATTTTATTCTAATTCTGTATTAAACAATCATCAGCCACTGTATTTTGCCCCAGGGTTGATGTCAACCTAATAGACTCCTTATTACTCGTGCAAGGTAACTGAAATGATAACAAAATGTTGGGGTGGGGGTGATGCTGTTTGGGTTTTTTTCTCTGCAACTTCTTCAGGTTATCTTAGAGTTAATGAAAACCACCACTAAGGAACCTAAGGACTCCTTCTCCAGTGCATCATCTTGCTGTAGGTCAATTATCAGTACTTGCCAACATCAAAAATTCTAACAGAAATTGTTGCTGTTTGCCATCTTCTGAAGATTCCAACTGGAAAATGTGTGAAAAGTTGCCTTATCCACTTCTCTGTCTTTTTAATCTTTCTACCCAGCAACACAATAAAGAAATTGCATATAAAATAAAATAAATATGCAAACCTTCAGAAGGCCTTAATTTGCATGCTTGATGGTCAAACATTCTTTCTACCTGTGACTCTCTTATCAGTTCTAAAATTCTACAATATTAATATAAAATTTATTACTGTTATTAATAGTATCTTCTTTTTTACAATCAGCCCACTCTCAGCTTGCTCATATGTGCATACACATGTGTGGGAGAACTTTTGCATATATGCATGCGTAGCTTCTTTCATTTCCAAAATCAGCTTGTGTTTTCAGCCGCTGTGGCCTTTCACAGATGGGAAAGTGTGTATTTCTGGATACTTTGAGTGTTCTTAAACAATTTCTGATTATTATTCGTGTGTTTTTAATTAAATTCTGCCTCCTGCCTGATCTGGTTCACAATTGTTTTCAACCTTTTGAAACTGGCCCTTTGAAATTATCAAGTGTAGATATTGCTAGTTTGAACTTCCTTCTTTTTAATCATTGCAAGTATTAAACAAAATCACCTCTCTCCCAGGCTAATGATATTCTCTATGAAGAATAATTATCAAGTAAATTGTTTCATATCCTTGAGATTTTTGCATTTGCATTCTTATCCCTGATTGATTTATGTAAATGAATTTGGGAAGAATTAGCATGTTGTAATGCAGCTTGGGTAAAGTCAGTGCAAAGTAGAACTGTTTAAGGAGCAGCAGAAGCCAAGTTATTTCTGAGGTGAACGCTCAAGACCAACCTTTTTCCTAGGAGACCTGACCTTTTCTCTGTTAGGGTTAGTCCTGCACAGACTACCTGCCCTCCACACTCATGTGTTACCAGCATGCAAATCTCTTTAAAAGTATTGAGTCCATAATTTTTCCCTAAACACTGTAATACAAATATAATCTTCAACATCAAATGAAGAAATTATGTTTATGTTCTTAAAAATATACAAGTCAGATGCTAAAGTGGTTTGGTTTGGTTTGATTTTTTAACCAAATTCATGAAAGCTAAAAACTTGGATGAGGAAGGCACTTTTCTGTAATGACATAATTATATAATTATTTTTGTTTCTTTTGACAAGGCCAAATTAAACAAAGCTCTCAGAATTTTATCTTACAGTGATAACTGTCAACTTTGGTTGACATTCTGCAGGAATCTATTGTTGTGATTTACACACAGAAGAAAGGATTCTTGATAATAATTTTAGAAGGTTAAAAGGTTAAAATGATTTATTAAAATGACTCTATAATTTTAGTATTTTTTTATATCTGTTCAGCAGAGAGCATTCCATGCTGCTGCTTTGTTTAGGAAAATATGTTTGAATAGTTTACAATATCAGAAAGATAAAGTAATTTCAGTTTAGTCTCCTCATAGGTAGGAGGAGGCTAACTAATTTTATGTTTTTGAAGAACAGACATAGATATTTTGTTTACAGAAAGTTTATACAGAGTAAAAGACAGCAAAAGAATGTTTTCCCATGGGAAAATAATTAGAAAGCTTACACATAGAAAAACTTATAATATGTTTATAGCAACAGGAATCTAACACATGTGGAGAGTAATGAAATGGAAAATGTAGACTTATTTTTCCCTCTGAAATATCTGCATTTTGGGTAGATCTTTTGATCATTCATTGACCTCTGAGAGAAACTAATGGTACAGCAGACATAAATAAGCCCAGAGACATCAACATGTGGTAAAATCTTTCACAGAAAATCTGCTCTTCCTTCTTACACCTGTGTGCAGGTGCATTAATTTCCAGCAGTGCCCTCAGCAGGTCGGACAGGCAGACCTCTAGGCCATGATGACAGTACAGTCTGATGTTTTCTACTCTTCACCCAAAGAACCTTGGGACTTACACTCATGTAGTCCATGGCATCTGCTGGCAAATGTTTCATCAGTTCACCCTTTGATCCATCTGGTTGGGGTTCACGATTGCTTGCTACTCCCAGACCTCAAACATCTTCCACCAAAACCTCTCCTTCACAGGACAAAGATGACAAACCAAAGCCCACAATTGTAAAGAAAGCTCCAGTGGAAGAAAGGCTGGTTGAACAGACTTGGGTGGGCTTGCCCAGGTGCAATGCAGAGGAGGAACAGTGACTTAGAGCATCACAGACTTCCATCTGTGGGTGCCTAAAGTGGGTCTATTGCACTCAGCAAAGAGTAGTTAAATAAAATAGATGGTTAAACCTATATCTTCATCTTTTGTGCTTTTGCCTACCTGGCTTTTGTGGCCACAAATCTTTGCCCTGAGTGACCAGGGTGGGAAATGGAGGAGAGGTGTAGAGTCTGACTCTGCCAGGCATCACAGCTCTCATAAAGCATCACTGGAGGTGCAGGGAGCAAAGGTGAATTTGGAAATGAAAATCTTGATCACAGCCACATGAAAAAAAAAAAAAAAAAGAGAGCACATCATGATATAATTTAAAATAAAAGGTTCTGCTTCAACTTTCTTGAGATGAAATTAAAGTACTATATTTTGCAGAAAAGTGTAAGATCTTCCTGCAGAAAAATCCTCACTCAGCTGTAATGAAGAGATTTCCCAGTTCCTTCCATCTCTGCTACAGCTTTCTGCACTTTGTCTGTGACTTAACATTTTAAGAGGAAAAAAAACCACACACAAAACCTGTGGCTTACTGAGTCACTTACTGGCACAGGGCCTTGTTTAAATATCTTCCTGAAGTGATTGTCTTGGCTCACCCTTTCTCTGAGGATTTCTAATGGATTTCTCTGCCTGAAATTAGGCCAAGTAGTTTCCTCAAAAGAATTGAAAATTTTAAAGGGTTACTACCATTCCTTTTCAGCTTAAATTGATTGGCTGATTTCATCCATGGATTTGTAAAGCTCTTCCTTCCCCCATCCAAATGAAGGGTTTCTGATTGTGCTCTATTGCATTGCCTCTGTTCTGAAAATAACCCAGAACTACTCTGGCTGTCTCTATGCTCATGGGGCTTTGGGTATTCACAGATGGCTGCTGCCTCAGTAACACAGTACCAGTTCAACAAACCACCTTTCTCAGTTTCTCAGACAGTTCCCTAGAGGATGGTCAAGCAGTGGAGCAGGCTGCCCAGAGAGGCTGTTCAGGCTCCATCTACCCTTTGAGGGCTGCAAACCCTGCACAACCTGGTCTGACCCCATAACTGCCCCTGCCCTGAGCAGGTGCTTGAACACCTCTGGAGATCCATTCCAGCGTGCATGATACCATAATTGTTTCCTGGGTGTCTGTTCAGCAATTGGTTTGTTTTTATTTTTATGCAATTAGAATTCATTTATAGTTGAAGGTCTTTTTCCATATACTGAAATTCAACCATGGCTTCCAAAATACACAGCTATGCAAACATAGATCACTGCATCATCAAATTGCACTTTGAGAGTTCCTTTGTGTAAAATTAGGTTAATTATCAGAGCTATCTGGACACTGTTGTCATAATCAAAATACTTCTCTTAGTAGCTCTATATCAATTTGGTCTTCTGCTTCTCCACTCACCTGGCATTTTTTACCTACATGGTTCTACTGACAAACAGCAGTAGCACATGGGCTATGATATAAATTGCTGTTGAACTGAAACTGTGTTTTCCCATAAAGAAAACCTGCCTCCACTTCTACAGATACACTCTTACCTTTGAATCTAATACTTTCTGACGCTGTCTAGGAGACTCTAATCAAATGTGTTTTTCTAGATTTTTTGTCTTCAAAATGAGTGTCAAATTTTCTTGTGGCAACTGATTCTCACCTCAGAAACATAAAGTAACCAAGCCCATACAAGAATGAGCATATTTTTCCAGCTCTACAGGAATATTTTCCTTGATATGTGCCAGAAATTAACATTTTTCTGGGAAATCAAAAAGATTTGCTTTCCACTTGAGATGATCCAAAGCAATTACTTTTACAGCCCTATTAAGAGCAAGAATATTAAATAAATTCTAGAATGCTAAGTACCAAAGCCCTTGCTAAAGACTTGATTACACCAAAGTGTCAGAAATTAATAACATAATGTACAGAGATATCCAAACAGGGAAGATTTGTAGAAATTCCATCTCTATTTTTAAGTTCAGCTTTCTATTCCAAAGAAAATTCTCACTCTGAAATTTTCAGACAATTTGCTATGTATTCTGTTCTGGAGAGAAATATACATATCCAATATGTGAGGATTTGCATATAATGAGTTTCTGCTGTTTATTTCATTACTTCTCATAATTTATTTGAAAATTCATTTTAGTATAAACCTCGAGGAGAAGTCAGTGAGTGCACTGTTTGTATCTTTGGTGTGTGCTAAAAGTTTGCGTTTATTCCGCTTAGACAAACTAAAAATATAACTGGTAATGCTGAAGAATTGATGGTGATTTTTACTGGAAAACACAAAACACAGTGAATGTATCCCTGAAATATTTGTTAAAAATAGTTCTGAAGCTTGTGCAAGATCACTTTGAGTTCTATATAAAACATCTAACACATTTATACTAATTATAATAATATGCAATTAGTTATAAAAAACCATAACAGAATCCTGGACTTGTGAAATTAGTATGATTTATGGCATACATTTCAGAGAAAAAAAAATCATTCAGTGTTAATTTCCAAAAGTAATACAATAACCTTTGGAAAGTGATAACATACTAGTTCGTACCAAATTAATCTGTAGTTCAAAATATACAGTAGAAGGGGAAAAAAGTATTTAGTAGGATTTTGGGTCTATTCTGTGCAACAACAACAAATGTTCTGAACTGTAAATTATTTAAAAGTATAGCACACCATGGTATTTCTTTAGTTGCAACGCAGTCGCTTCTGCAGACATAACTATTTCTGTGGGATGTATGCAAAACGTGTCTTCACCAAATTAAAAAATGCAGAAACTGTGTGATGTCCAATGAGACCACTCATTAGGCTAATTTAAGATGTCATGGAGCCATAGACTAATGAAGAAAGGATTGAAAAATTTAACCCAGTTTTTTCTCTATCAGTGAACACTAGGGGACTATGAGCAGGTGAAGACACTCAGTCCTTTATTCTGCTAAATCTACAGAATTGTTTGATGTCATTATTATTTGTCCTTAAAATACTATATGTGAATACTGTGTAGCTTTTATTTTTTTTGCTCTATCTCAAAACACCTTGCAAATGGGACAGATATCTTTATTCATTTTATATGAAGAAAATATTTATTTTTGTTACATATCTTAACATTCTTTCTTTTACATTTTATTGTAAAATATATTCTAAAAATTCTTTATAAAAGGAAAATAAATCTAGCCAGAGAGGAAGGGTGTCAGAGTGCTCCTTTTGATGATGGGACTATTAAAATTACAGTTCAGTAATTCTCTAAGCTGGGCAGAATCCAGGGTGTGATTTGTGTCGGTCGAGGCACTGGCATTGAGATGTGACTTGTTTCCATCAGCAAACCCAGCACCATCTTCTAGGTATGAGCACATTTCTATCAGATTGCTGCTGTGAAAAATGTTCAAGTAGAGGATACATACCTTTATTTTTTTTTTCCTTCAATATTTATAAACCTTGTCCCATTGGGCTAGCAGCAGGTTAGCAAGAATAACTAAAGCTTTTCAGTATGTTGAAAGAAAAACCCTTACACAGTCAGTAGCTCTCATTTGCAGCTGTCCCTCATGGCACTTAAATGTCATTTCAAACTTCACTTCATCACCTTGGTGAGCTAATGCACTCTACAGCCTCACCAGATGTATTTCTCTGAGATGCAGTAAGCACTTCACATGGCTTCACCCTCTCACCCCCCCCCCCCTCCCGCGAACACG
>VXAX01008047.1:98842-181856 GCA_013399835.1 Leptocoma aspasia
TATTTATATGTTAAATTGCAGGAGAACTATGGATGAGAAACACCAGTTCTAGTATAACCTATGAACTGATCTACATTTCTTTCAATGCAGTGAAACAGGGTCACACAGTTAGAGACACGCAAACCAGGAACAAAAAACAGTGGATTACCTATTGTAAAACTGGAGCCAGATGCCAAGGATATACTTGAAAGAGAAGCAAGCAAGAAAACAAGAGAATTACACTGGTAAAATCATACAAAACACATACCTGTCTCTCAAGGTACATCTGCAGTCAAGACTTGATTGTGTTCTGAAATATATTGCCTACAAGTATAAATCCATTGGCTTTAATTGCATTTATTTCTGGTTTTACCAGTCTGATGAGTGATAGAGGTTCATGTACTGGTGCCCAAACATTGCCTTTTCCTCTAAGATCAATACTGGCTTTCTGCCAATTAAAGTGTATCCTTGGACTTGACTTAGAATGACAGAATCATTTAGGTTGGAGAAGAGTTTCAAGATCATCAAGTCCAATTATTAACCCAGCACTGCCAAGTCCACCACTAAACCATATGCCACATGTCCCAAGTGCCACATCTACACATCTCTTAAATATCTGCAAGAATGTGACTCCACTACTTCCATGGGCAACCTGTTCCAATGCCTGGGAGTCTTTTTGATCAAGCAATATTTCCTAATACCCAACCTGGACCTCCTCTGGTCACTTCCTCTTGTTCTGTTGCTGATTGCCTGAAGAAGAGCCTGATCCCCACCTGGCTACAACCTACTTTCAGGGAGTTGTAGAGAGTGATAAGGTCACCCCTGAGCCTCCTTTTCTCCAGGATAAACACCCCCAGCTCCCTCAGCAGCTCCTCATATGACTCAGTATTTAGACCAGCTCATGGCTCTTCTCTGGACACACTTCAGCACCTCAATGCCCTTCTTGTAGTGAGGGACACAGAACTGGACACAGCACCTGAGGTGTGGCCTCAACCAGCACCAAGTACAGGGGGGTGATCACTGCCCTGGTCCTGCTGGGATCATTATTTCAGATGCAGGCCAGGATGCCATTGGCCTTCTTGGTCGCCTGGGCACACTCTGGCTCATGTTCAGCTGCAGTTGATCAGCACCTCAGCTCCTTCTCCTCTTGGCCACTTTCCGTGCACTCTTTCCAGCCTGTAGCACTGCAGGGGTTGTGACCCAAGGGCAGGACCCAGCACTTGGCCTTGTTGAACCTCACACCACTGGCCTCAGCATCAGTCCAGCCTGTCCAGATCCCTCTGCAGAGCCTTGCTGCCCTCCAGCAGGTCAACACTCCCAGTCAATTGATGACGTCTGTGATCTGAATGGGGGTTTCCTCAATCTCCTCATCCAGATCATCAGTAAAGATATTAAACAGGACTGGCCCAAATAAGGAGCCCTGGGGTACCCCATTAGTGACCAGACACCAACAAGATGTAACTCTGTTCACCACCTCTCTCCGAGACTTGCCATTCAGTCAGTTTTTCACCCAGCAAAAAATGCGCCTGTTCACACCATGGGAAGCCAGTTTCTCCAGGGTAATGCTGTGGGAAATGGTGTCAAAGGCTCTACCAAAGCCCAGACAAACAACTTTCCCAGTTTTTCCCTCATCCACTCAAGAGGTCACCCTGTCACAGAGGGGGATCAAGTTTGTCAAGCAGGACCTGCCTTTCCTAAACCCATGCTGGCTGGACCTGATTCCCCAGTTGTCCTGTACATGCCACATGATGGCACTCAAGATGATTTACTCCATTAACTTCCCCAGCACTGAGGGATGAATCCTGGGATTCTCCTTCCAACCCTTTTTCCGCAAGTTCCAGCCAAAACTCTCTGTTCATCTGTGGCTGAACAAAGCTGTTCAGCCAGTTTTCTCCCTCACCAGCTCCTCTTTCAGCACATGGAGATGAAAGCACCTGTAAGGTTTTCTTCTTGAAGTATGTCGTCAGTAGAAGACATTTATGGTCTGGGTAGTTTTTGAGCATAGCTGAATTGAATTGCATGCATTCATGGAACAAATAGGTGGAGAATTACCAAGCAGCTGTGACAGCCCAAATCCGGCCAGACTTCCTAAGTGCAACGCTGTCTGGGAACAACTCCAATCAAATCCACAAGCACTTTAGGTGTTGACACCAAACTTCTACATGGGAAACAAATAAACAAACAAAACAAAATCCCCAACATTTAATTTTTCTTAATTTTTCAGATGATTTTATAGCAATGTTATAGATACTGTCACAGGAGTATGTTATGCCATCATGCCATTATTCTATAAGGAAATATTTCAAACATAGACATGTACTCCCTCAAGAATGTGGAACATAAGCCCTTTATTATTTTCATTATTCTTGAAATACACTTTTATAACAGCTCTTGGAGTGGCCATCAATCATTCTTTTGTTGAGACAATTTTGAGAAAACTTATGAAAAATATTTTTTAAATCCACTCTTTTTGAGATCACTGGACAATAAGCATTGATTTTGCTGACAGAAATTGTGTCTTGGCAGCAATCCACATGCCTGAAGACAGATTCTTTCATGGATTTGAGGTGGAATTGTTCCAGTGCTATCTCCATTCAAACCATCCAGGGGCCTGGACCACAACTAAATCTTAGATGTACTTATCTAGTTTGCTCCCTACCTAAGGTGTGTCATAACTACAAAGCTGTGTACAGTTCTTTATACTGTGCTCATAATCACTGAAAGGAGCAGCAGAGCAAACAATCCTTATTAGAAACTTCTGTAAAATAGACGCATTCCTAATAGCTGAAGTATAATGTATTATTAACAGCTAAGTAAATGAGTAACAGAATACAGGAAGATTCTAGCAATTATAATGTGTTCCCAAAGCAAGATTAAATAATCTCAAGAATGTGGCATGGTGTGTAGCCAAGCTGATTTATTCACAAGCTCAAGTAGTTTAGAGTAATGTCTTTAACAGCCAGTGGAGCAAGGCTACAAAATGAAAATCAAATATTGCTTTTTTGTTTGCTTTCATTGTTCTACCTGCTTTCTTCCACTTTTTATCAGTGCTAAGAGTACAAATTATAATAGTGATTAACAGCAATTAAGAGAGAATTCTCACACAAATTTTCACCTCCTGCATGATCCAAAGTGGCACTGTAATGTGCTACTGCTGGCACGTAGACCATAGGTGGAGTTTGGTAGGTTTAGAAGGAATGCTGGAGTCAAAGCCACTGACCACCACTCTCACTGTCTTTAATTGCCAAGCTGGATAATGCCTTCATTTCACTTCTTAAACTGGACTAGAAAGAAACTATTTTCTTTTGCTAATCCCTTAGATGAACAAAATATGTTCATTAGTCTGTCAGCACTTAAGACACAGTCATTAAAATCTGTCCCCAACACAGGAGTTCCCTCTGATTTTACAGGAATCCCAAGAAAATATGGGAGGTATATCATAACTTCATAGAAACTTCATAGTAGCATTATACTCATTTACACCATCTAAAGAGATAAGCCATATATAGGAGTTTAAAATGGGGTTTGGTTTCCAAAGCACCAAGAAAAATCACACAAGGCAAGTTTCTGGTGAAAGGATTGGAAGTCCTATGAGGAGCAGCTGAGGGCTCTGGGTTTGTCTAATCTGGACAAAAGGAGTCTGAGGGAGGATCTCATTGCTCCTGAAGCTTCCTGAGGAGGGGAAATGGAGAGGGAGGTCTTCCTGTGATCTGGTGGAAGGACACATGGGAAAGGTTCAGTGTTGTGCCAGGGGAGCTTTACACTGGACATTAGGAAGCATTTCTTCACTGAGAGGGTGTTCAGACATTGGAACAGTCTTCCTAGAGAGGTGATCAATGCCTCAAGGATATCAGGGTTTAAAAGACATTTGGACAATGTCCTTAGTAAAGTGCTTTAACATTTGGCCAGCCTAAAATTGGTGAGGCCCTTGGACTGGATCACTACAGGTCCCTTCCAACAGAAATAGACAATTCTGTTCTCTTCTGTGTGTTGTAAATTATAATTTTCTTATGGCTTACTATACAAATGCATCATGGTTTACTTTTTTTTTTTTTGCAGTGCTACAGAATGCTGTTACTATATGCAACACTATATTTGAGATAAAATCCAGCTTTTCTGAAAACATGATGACAGCCATGTAACCATGGCTGCAAGAACTTTCAGTTCAGCCATAAGTTAAGCAAAATTAAGGGTATTAAGCATCAAAAGGGGCACTTCACATCTTCTGATTGGCATTTGTGGTAGTTTAAAATATGGCAAACCTGACACCACGGAACAGGATAAAATATTATAATAAGAAAACTGATTGATTAGCTAGTATCTGCATAGCACTTCTAAATATGAAACACTTCCAGTTTAATACTAAGAAAGAAGTCAGATTGCCTGACATGTATAAGCTGGGATGAAAAATTACCTTTCTAATGAAGTAATGTACCCGTTAGACTGTAGTATTTAAAATTCTTTTGTGTTCCCTGCAATTATTACTATGGTCAAGAATTTTCTTTTGATCCAGGGAATAAATGGTCAATTATCCTGTTGTACAAAATACAGAGAAGCAGATACTATTGCAATAGATCTAGAGCAAGCTTTATTCATTAGCTAAACAAAACATTTTTCCTTAGAAAACCAGTCATGGTTCTCCTTGAAGAAAGCATGTAGGAAATGAAAGCTTGCAGCAGCAACTTTCTGCTTCAAGTAGATGGCTAGAGTGATGGGAAGCTTTATGGGAATCCTGTACTCTGGACCAAGAGAAATTGATTCTCTTTAATGTGGTGAATTCCATTTAACAGAGTAAATAAGAAGCCAATACATTAACATCCTTTAGAATGTTTAATTTGCAGGAAAATGGAAGGGACAGGGGATAAAAGTAGAAATAATCTAGAAGTTTCTTGATCAGACAATTTTAGTAATCTGAATGATATACCAAAGGACCAGTGACTTTCAGGACAAAGGTTTCCAGACCAGCAGATTAGAAGTTTTTCATGGACTATCAAAATCTCAACGTTCAAGCAAATGTTGTCGCTATTCTACACTCAGAGGTCACTAGCGTGACTACAGAAGCAGTAGTGAGGAATTTTTGACAGTAATATGTAACATCTTATAAGTCATAAAAATTACAGTTATGGATTTTTTTTAATATACAATATGCAGCTAATCAAATTGAAAGTCTTGTGCTTTTTTTTTAATAATACTGAATTATAGGCAGAACTGATGTCATTGCCTATTTTACAATGTCAAACTCTGCACTACAAGGAGCTATTATCACATGATTTCTCACGTAAGCCCTCACATAATTTCTAAACTAATCCTTTATTTAATGCTCCATGCTGGGTTTCTTCCTCAGACTGGCTATTTCTGTGAAATTTCAGACAAAATCATTTTCCACTTATTACTTTCTGGTAAAGTTTTCTTTCAAAAGCTGCATGGCCCTTTTTTTTCCTGGATAAAGGTTTGGCAATTTGACAAGCTGTGTGTTTACTACTACGCCATGAAAACAAACACGCAGGAAGACGAGGTAGGAGGCTTTGTAGCAGCTCTTTCCTCCCGGGAAGGACGTGCGGGGTGTCCGGGGCAGCTGCGGGAGCCGCGGTGCTCGCGGTGTGCGCGCACAGCCACCAGCACCGCCCGCCCGTGCGTGTGTGCCAGATGAGAGGTGGGATGGATGGATGGATGGATGGATGGATGGATGGATGGATGGATGGATGGATGGATGGATGGATGGATGGATGGATGGATGGAGCCGCTTTCATCCCGTGTCAGCAGCGAGGGGCCAGGATGGAGAGCCACCACCTGCAGCACCGCCTCCAGCACGCAGCTGCGCTGGGCTCAGCCAGACTGCAAGGCTCATGCTGAAATCGTGCTGAGCCTGGGCTCTCATGATGTGATTTTTATCCAGATGGCTGAGATTAAGCCAGCATAGGTATGCCAGTCATGCAGATCCACACTCACACTTTGTGCTTGCAGCGAGGACGTGCTGCCAGTGACTAAGCACGGATGGAGCTCACAGCCTGTTCACCAACCTTCTCAGAGCTGGCTTCATTTGAGGTTTACCTTCGTTTTGGAAATTGGAGCTATTTTCAGTTTAATAGCAAATACAGCTTGAAAGGAATTCTATAATTCCTTTCTGATGTCTTCTTTAATGTGGCTTAAATTATGACCCAGTTCTATATAAACTCTAGCTTCAGTGTCTTCCAGATGGGCAGTAAATCTGGACACAAGGGAGAGGTTCTCAGCTGCTCTAAGTCAGCACATATCCAGCTTGTGGTAAGGGTTATGTATTCCAGGGATTATAAAGCCACAGTTTCTGTAAATCTTGGTGGTTATTTGGCAGTGTGGCAGGTTAGGGAAAATCAAAGGAAAGAAGACCCTATCTGGAATTCAGTAATGGACGACTCAGGACCTTGCAAGGAAAATATAATCTATTTCTTTACCTGGTCATTAATAATCACTTCTAAGAAAATGTATTACATATTTATATTGAGTGTGACAGCTAAGATTCTGGTCCAGGTATAAATTTTAAAAGAAGAAAAAAAATAAGTAGATATAAAAGTATAAATAAAATAAAATATCACATCAATTCTCTGTAGCCACATCACTGAACTCTTTTGTTTTTCTGATATGACACTACTATTTAATATAAATGAAAGGTGTAAGTTTAATGTGTCTGGACTTCACTAAGGCATTCAATATTGAAAAATGTGATGTTTATGAGCCGAATTGGAGAGGATGGTACATAAGATAGAAACATGTTTCTGTAGAAACAGAAACATTTACACTGGGAGTACAAAATTTCTTTAAGTTTATACCGTAAACTAAGAACTAGAGCAAATGTGACTAAATAACTATCTTCATAACTACAAAGGATGTGCATTAGCAATTCAGTAATTTCCTTTCAGGTAGTTATTTTATATTGATTTCCTTCACTGTGACATTTTGGATGCTATTTTCGACTAAAAGGATAGATATTACACAGAATTCAACTTTGCATGATCCTGGAAGGAGTTTAGTCAGATCCCTGCAAGACTTTGACTCCATTCAACTCTCATTTTGGTCTAGTTGGATTTGCCTAAAACAGAAACACACCATCCTCGAGTTTGGATACCCAATCTATACTGCAGAAAAGCACCAGTAATTAGGAAAGCAGCAACCTATTTTTAAATTCACATGGATTGAATGCAAGTATATACTATAAATTGAGCAAATAATAAAGCCTGGACCTGTGCTGAGGCTTTAGAAAAAAACCATCCTTCAGAAATATTTGGATTTTAACATTGCTTATTGTAAGGACATCCTTCTGAGAGGTGACTTTCCTCTGGGGAAAACCACCACAGAAGTAGGTTTCACAGTCAAACAGCAAAGACGTAAGTCCCACTAGGCACAAAATGCCTGGGTTTGAATCAGGGCTGCAATATGAATCCCTAGACTTTATATCCTACACCAGTTATTCCCCACGTTCCTACTAACAGGAGTTGATATGCTGTAGGCAATGAAAAGAAGGAGGCTCTGAGAGGAAAAGTACAGATAAAAGGAAAGAAATATCAAGGAACAACTCCACTTACATTAAATTTGGGGGGAAATTGTTAGACAGATGCAAAGTTTAAACATTTTAACAAAAACCAGGCCACTCCGTGCTCTCTTTGCACTAGTGTGAGAACTTCAGTGTTCTGATACCTCCTAAAGTATTTGATGAGAGACTAATAGCCTGACAGGCTAACACTTCACTTCCTTCCAATTAGGAGACTTCAACATCAAAGCCAAGGTCCTCTACTCAGCAAGGGCTTACTTGAATGAGTTATAGAGGAGAAAAGTCCAGTAGTTTCTTGCTTCTTTCCCTTGCAGAGACACAGTCCGGCAAAGGCTTTAATAAGATGTTTGAGGTCAAAAGGTTCAGGTTCCTCACTGTGAGCGCTAGGAAGCTGCCAGAGTGTTTCAATATGTGTGGTGTTTGCAATGCAATCAGACAAAGCTGAAAACTCTATTACAGTGTCATGTGCCTGACTTCCTTCTGGAGTGCTCTCGTGTACAGCAGCAGCCGAGCGCGGGGCCTGGAGCACACGGGGAACCTCCCGCGCTGCCGCTTCAGCTGTGAGACAAGCAACGCCTTCAGCACCTCAGCTTTTGGCTGCCAGGAGGGCAGTGACAGTGGCTTCCTCCAGGGAACTGTGCCACTTGGTTTCTTTATTGATTGGTAACAGACCTCCAGGATTCAGAGGTTTTCAATGAGAAAGGATGACTGTGCCTGATGTATGATGCTATTTGACTTGGTAAGGTCAAATCTCTGGCAGAATCTAAAAAACTATCATAAACTGTTTAGTTCATATTTACATCAAACCAAAAAAGTATTAAAATCCCTTTGAGATAAGCGTATAAGGTGTCTTGTTTCTCATTTTTGTCAAAAATATTTTTAGATTTTTCCCTGTACGTAATAGCCATTTTTCACTTTTTTATTTTTAATGTTCCCTACTGTCATGACATCTCTCCATCTTTCAGCAAGAGGTTTATTCTGAAGTTTACAAAGTACATGTATCATTGATTTTAATTCTATTTCACACAGAACAGTTGACAACTGATTGTAATATAGCAATTGTTTTCTTCAGTAATACAATGGAATGCGGGGGGAAAAAAAAGGGGAAAAGAGACAAAGGAAATGTCTTCAGTTTAATCACATACAGGGATTGGATTCACTTCACTGTGCTTTAAGTCCTTCGTGGTCAAAGAAGAGAGACCAACAGTAGTTAACATCAAAGATTCATTCCATGCAAAACAGCTAAGGTATTACAGAGACCAAGGACCACTGCAGAGGTAAAAGAAGTGGGAAACAAAAGACCTTTATCAGACACAAAGATCTTATAATTAACATCTTGAGAAGAATTTCTCCCATCGAATTCTGTCGATGGTCCCTACCTAAATAATCAGCAAATGTTTGGATGAAAATTATTTATGTAGCAGTTCACTAGTCTCCAAAAGCAATTCTTTCCAGGTGTTAGTTTCCAAACCACAGTATTGAAATCCATGCACTTTACAGACTGCAAAAACAATCCCATCAAAGAAAGTGCTGATAATTCCCTGCCCTACAATTCACAGATAAATCTCTTTTTTTGAGTTGGTGTTGAGCTTTTCAGTTACTTTTCTGTTTTTATTTTTCTCTACATATTCCTAACCCTCATCTTCACAAAAAACCAAAAAAAACCCCAAACAAACAAACAAAAAAACCCAAACAAAGAAAAAAGCAAGCAAATCCAACTGCAGTGATATTAACTTACTTAAACCATGCATATTCCATATGGGAGGAAGAAAAATCAGCTTCAAAAATCAGCTTCTATGTGAGGGACTTTCATAGCAATACTGCTGTAGCCATTAAAGTTTTGGGATAGTATTACTGTTTTCATTTATTTTTGGATTTGTTTGGAAATGACAGTTCCTAACTGGAATGCCATTATTGATAAAATACGACCTATGTGTATTCTTTTTCTTGCATTTTCCCTCCAGTACTAGCACCCCCAGTTAATGCAATTTACTGAAAAAACCCTAATTAAAAAGAAAATAGCTCAGTAGATATAATAAACCAAATACTTTAAAAGGTCTGTTTCCTTAGGATTTCTTGATGTATTTGTTAATTTTGTTTCTTTCGTTTTTTTCTTTCTTTTTCAACCTCCTTTCTCAACACACTTGCTTTTCTTCTTCCTTACTTGAATTTTCACATGAAGAAGACAAAAATAAATAAGATTATTATTATTTGATCAACAGTTTAGGACAGTGGTTAAAGCCAGTTAAAACACTTAGCTGTCCCTGAAGGATGGACCTTCAGTATGAAGACTTTGGCCTTGAAAAGACTCCTGACAGTGCTCATTCAGTGTTGTCACACCCACAACAGCTACAAAATTTAGCTTCCAGAAAGTTGTATCATAGATAGTGTCAAGGATGTGTCAGGCCAAGTCCAAGGAAAACTTAATGATTTCAGTTGAATGTTGGAAATATCTGGTGTACACAGAAGAGAAAGAAGGGAATGGGAAGATGTTCTCAGCTTCTTCTTCTTCTTCAAGTTCTTGAAAGTCTGTTTCTTTGTTCCTGAATAAAAATGATGGTGTGTAATTCGTGGGAGTTCACCACACATGTGGCTCCCCTACAGGGGCCCAGCTTCTAAACCACCTTTGATAGAGGAAAACATTGACAAAGTTACAGCTGTCTGAAATTCAAAAAGCATCTAGTCATAAGGTGGTCTAAAGATGTTTTATAATCTACAGTATCTTGAAAACACGAGGTGATGCAAATGCACGGCTCCTTAAAGGCTTCCCTTCTCCATAACTTTTCTGCACAGCTTCTTGGTGCGAACAAAAATGAAGTTCCAATGACACTTTCATATTTTTCATCAGTCTCTAAGTAGTATATGTTGAGCCTTCTAACTTGTTTTCACACCTAAAGACATTTTCAGTTTGCATCTAACTTGTAAAAAAACCCTATAGATATATATAAAAAAATATAAATATNAATGATAAGAAGTTAAGGAAAGTTCCCTTACATATTTTAAGAAAAATGCATCCATTGCAGAGAGTTCTGATTAGCATCAAAAGCATATACTTTTTGCCATAAATGTAAATGTAAATAAATGTTACAAAAAATTTAATTACTTTTTGTCCAATTACTAATTGGACTTTTTAAAAAAATAACTATAAAATAATTAACCACAACTTTCAAGGCAAAATAAGAAAAGCTTTCTTTTCACTTTTTGCTTCTTGAAATCAAAAAAAAGTTTCCATAGGTAGATTTTTGAATTTAGAATTCTGAATAAAACTTTTTGGTTTTGCAGTGCTGCATGAACACAGATATGACTCACACTGATTTTGCCAGAATGTATTTATACATTCTTCTGCGAAATAAAGGTTGTGTGACACTATTCAGATAATATTTATCTGATAACCATTTTTTTCCTACATGTAAATGTGTCTTCGAGGTTTTCACTTTATTTCAATAAAAATTAACCAAATGAACTGAGGGTATATTATGAATAAACCCTTGTTAGGTATAACTTTAGGCTGACCATGAAAAATCCTCTATAGATAACTTTTGTGTTTTCAGTACACCATGGAAGTCAGTCTGAGCAAGCTTGTGTGTGATTTCCTTGATGTGGCTGAATAAAAGATCATCCTAAGTATTATTTACAGTCCATTTCCATTTCCATACTAATCATATTATTACAGAAACTCAGTCTATATACACTTGCCAGTCCCCGCTGGTGAAAGACAATCTTCATTACGTTAAAAAATGGACATCAGAAAATTGTTTTTGAAGTGTAATGAAATGATTTAATAACAATGTATCTTCATATTTCCTAAATGATTTTAAAACCTTAATGCACTGCAGGAGTTTGCCTCAGTGGCATAATGAAATGGGACAGTTCAGATTGCAGCCTGCTGTGTGAGGTTCCCCCTGTGCTAGAGAACAGCAGGACAGCTCTGTCTCCTTTCCTTTTTATCTTTTCCTCTCCAAGTGCTGGGTCATATTCTTGGAGAAGGGGATGTCACTCAGTATCTCACACATCCAGCTGGTGATTAATTTGCACAGAGTAAAGATGAGGTACTTCTTAGAACTAAATCTACTGCTGCAGTTTGATCATGAAAGATTCAGAATGTAGCTCTGCTAACTGCTGGGTTAGTGGAAATATTGGCCATTTACTTGTAACAACCAGCAAATTGGCCTCTCCCCACACATCCCCCAGACATATAGAACAGATATATAGCTTGGCATAGAGATAACCAGGTATTTAGAGACAAAGCAGGAGAAAAAGAGATGTGAACACACAAGCCCACAAATGCACTGCTGACATGATGATTCTACCTTGTCTAAGAGTACAGGCAGCTGCAAGGGGAAAATGGATGTGAAAAAAAGGTATAAGTGCACAGCATGAAATAAGTTCACAAGAACTTGGGCAATTCTTGCAACAGTGAATATTTGGACTTTGTGCCTTTCAATGATCTGATATTCAGTGCATTACAACTATTTTTCTTTATATCCATTTGGTATAATCCTGGAGCCTCCTTTTAGGTGTGGCTGTGGCCTGGACACAGTAATAGCCTGAAAAGAAGTAAATATACTGATTGCTGCTGCAACCTTCTACAGAGAATGTTTGCAGAGCAGTAACGTTCATGAAGGGAGAAAGCAAGAGCAGTTGTGGCTGGAAAAGACTTCAGCAGGGAGTGTGAAGTGGTAATACTGACTGACTATACTTGTTAAATAAATTGTCTCAGTGTAGCTTTGCACTGAGGCAAAAGTCCACCTGAATCTACTGGGGAAGTAACAGCATTGAATTTCAAGTATTATTTTGCTCAAGTGAGTTAAAGCATCAGTCTTAGGTTAGAACTAAGATCTACTAGATATTACACAAATTCAAAATGCAAGGAAAATTTTAGTTCCAAACTGTAGAGAGTCTTGTCTAGACATTCAGGGTAAAAACTGTTTGCCCTAAATTTAGTGCATAAATTTCTGCACATTATAAGCTCCTGTTTGAATCAAATGGGCAAGTCTGGGCATTCCTGAACCTATTTTAGAAGTCTGCTTAAGGATAAGATGGAATGTACCCTAAAAGGGCCAATCTTTTTTGGTAGAGAGAGACCCTGGGGTGACTGGTTTTGTGTGTAGATGGAGGAATCCCAGCCCATCTTTTCTTAGAACAGTGCTGCAGCCAGATTAATGTATGTGGTGGCACACTCTCTAGCAGAGATACATTACAGCATCAGGCTTAATAATGTAGATGATCCTGCTCCATGAAGAAGGATTTCTCTACTGGAAGACGAGCCAAAAGTTATTTTAAATCACATCTTATTTTGTATTTAATAGTAGCACTCTAATGCTCAGTTTTGATGTGTATACATTGTATGTGCAGCTTTTCCAGTCATTGAATTGACATGAATAATACTTCAGTCTATAACGGGTTTAATGAAGAGAGAACTTGACCATCAGTAGCTTACCTGCAAGTCAGTGACATGTAAAAAATCACACTTGTTTTTTGCTGACAACCCGTCCTTGCCCTAAACTGCACATAATTCCATCAGCATTTTAACACTGGATTTCATCTTTTTCAGGGCTACACTTTACGAACACTGTTTAAATAGTGACATATATTACTTTACTGTGAGGTAGGTGACAGAAGAAGGAATCTACTCCAGATCACTGGACTTTTTGCCAGGTAACTTCTTGTGAAATTTTCCTGATCTAAAGGTCATGAAGCCAGTCTTCCCATGCATACTAAAGAATTTTAACTCAGTCCCCTAATGGTAGCCCTGGATGACTACAAATATTCCAGAACACATTCTTTGCTAGTTTTTTAAACATAGTTTCCTTTACAGGACCAAGAGCTTTCTGTGCCTTAGCTGTAAGTGTGGAGATACTATTTCTTCATAAACGTCTACAGCCATGTAGTCTAGCAGGCAACTGTGTGACTTCTTTATCTCAAACTACTCATTTATAATGGCAACACACTTTCTAATACTTATTGCTGGTAGACCCAGATCAGAGGGAATCATAGAATCATTTGTGTTGGCAAAAACCTCTAAAATCAAGTCCAACTGTTAACCTAACACTGCCAAGTCCACCACTAAACCATGTCCCATGGTTTGTCTGTAACCTATATTGCTTCATTTCAATTCTGCCATTGCTTAATCTTTCCTTTCAGTTGTTGTTACACCTGGGCCATGAAAGCGAGAAAGAAAGGTAAAAAAAGAAAAAAAATTATTGTTCTGAGGAAAATATTTTAAAGTCCAAACCATAAAAATCTTGAACTTCACCATAACCTTTCCACTAACAGCAATGCCAAGATACTAAGATTGCAGTTAAGTTGTCCCCAAATTGTCATCTGAAGAATTGATTTCTTCTCTTGTGCATATTTGCAGAGATGAACAAGAAATATGCTTATAAGAAGCTACTTCTTGTATGCAGCATGATCTTATTAACTTTATTTTTTTTTTGTCTGAGGGTTAATTGAAAACAAAATGCCTAAATTTGTAATGTTGTACATGCATGAATACAATAACCTCCCCATGCTAATTAGCTGGGCCACTGATTGAGGTGACTTGCAAATAGAGACCTAGCATGCTCATTTTTTAATTTAACAAGAACTCAAAACACCTAAAAGGTGACTCACTCCCTTTAAGATGTCACAGAAGAAGTGCTGCCTCGCTCCTACCATGCTAATGAAGACCAAGGTGACTGTGCCCCTCAGATGGGGGTCTGCATTTGCACAGAATAACCCCTGGTCAATTTTTTGAAGCAGAGGAAACAAAAACATTGCCCTCCAGGTGATGGCGTTCCGCAGGTTAGCGACGCTGCCCATGGCAGCAGAAGTGGCCCGGGTGGCTCGGAGCAGGTGACCGGGGCTGCAGGGGAGGCAGGCAGAGCCCAGCTGGGGGACCAGAGGGCAGGAAAGCCATTCCCTGCTCAGCTCCGACCTGTTCGGGCAGCATCAGATAAGGAAGCAATTGGTATGTTCACACCTGCGTACATTCAGGCTATCTGCTAACTGCTGACACAAACCTTCTATCGTCCTACTGAGACATCAAGATAAATTCAGAGGAAAGGGAGCTGTATAGAAAAAAAAAAAAAAAAGCACTACTCTTTGCTAAATTGAGTGATTCCTCCAGGCTCTGACCAACAGCTTGAGGTCAGCATAAGCAGAAAAGACAAAGGAGAGTCCCTCAGGGATTTTTCAGAAGCTAAAATAGAAAATTTGCTCAGCTGTTTATCACCTGAGTTTGACCTCCTAAGCAATATCTTTTTTTTTTAGAACAAGAAGGCAATGAAGGATTTGGCAATGAATGAAAGGGAATTCGTCTTCCCGACATTTTGCTAGTGACATTCTGAGGCTCTGTTTCTGACTTGCATTTCCTTTGGAGTTAGAGCCTTAGGCTTGTCAGGCCTCTTTTTTTGTTGTTTTTGTTTGTGTTTTTTTGCTTTTGTTTTTGTGAGTTTTATGTTGTTTTGTTTTGTATTGTACTACACCCATGAGCAGTGGTGTCAGATACTGTTTTTCTTGCAAGGTATGACTGGGGCCAGACACTACCTGTGGTTTTTTTTTCACAATTCCTTCCACAAAGGCACATCGAAAGCTTTTTTTCCCTCATACCTTTTTTTTTTTTCTTTCCTGTAGTAAATCTGTTGTCATTGAAAGGACTGATCCAATAAGATGTCTCAAATCCTCCTCTCCCTTAGATACTCTCACAGAAGCAGGTGCTTGGCATCTCTCAGGATCAAACCCTAAAATGCTAGTTGCCATGGTGACTGAATGTGAAAGAACAATAAAGAGCTGTTTACCACGGAAACTTATCAGCAGGGCTCGACAAAGCACCACAAAACTGTAATTAGGGTTGCGTTGAAACAGCTTTATTTCTGCAGCTAAAACTAGGCAACAGCCTTTCCCTTTGATTTCTTCCAGATATTATCCCTTGTACATCCCTTGCATCCCTTGTGTAAGATCCCACCCAAACTCTAAGTAGATTATAGCAGAGTAGGCAAAAATTAGCATTTTGAAAAATCCATGAAAAACAAGGCTACAAAACTGCATGCAAATGATTGTATGAAAAACGATGCTTTGAGAAGCAAAGTGCTTTGAAATATCCTACACACCCAGAGGTTGCTACATTCCACTGCAATCTGCAGGAGATCATGATAGTTTAGCATACATATTTGGATGTAAGGATTCTTTTCATATTTGATTGAAAGGGCAATACCCCAAACAGAACACAGAGTCCTTTTTTCATGTTCAATTTTGGTTGGGTTTTTTTTTGCTTCTTAGGATTCTAGTTTCCTATGCTGTTAGTAATACTGCTGTCACAGATGACAAGTTAAAACAGAGATTGTTAATAGTAGTAATCAATGTTAGCTTGGCAGGTCTGTGTCCTGAGTGAATTCGGAGGTGCACTGTGAAAAGCATTTCACAAATGCCTGTGAAGGGAAGGTCTTTGCAGAGAAGAGCTTTCGCTTTAATTAAGCAAAGCAGATGGTGCTGGAAGGGAAACAAAGGCACACAGAGGTAAAGCATCTTGCTCACAGCTGATCAGTGACAGGTCTCAAATAGTTATTCCCAAATTGTTAGGATTCTGAACCAATGCCAGTCATCAGCAAAAATGATGGTTCACCTTTAGCATTCAGTTTAAACACCGTGTATGGGATGTGTGTCTACAGGTCAGAGGTGACGATGTGAGGCACCACCAGCCCACAGGCAGCAGTTCGGGAGTCTCTGTGTTAGATGTACAGCAATACTCCCATTTCTGCATGTAGGACTTGCACACTGAGGAAAGTTCCACCCTTCTGTCACAGCATTCAGGAGGGTATTGCCAGAATTCAGTAATTTAGCAAAGATATTGGGAAGCCTTTTGTAGTTGTCTCATTTATATGCTGGGTTATATAATGAGAAAAGTAATGGTAAAAAAATAAAATTTATTTAAATAAAATCCTATTTTAAAGATGTCTTAGGTACTGATTTGGAGCATTCGTCCTCCTTGCTCTCCTACAAGGTGTTTTGGTGATGCTTCCATTGTTTCTGCAGGTTGTGTTGCTTCAAACTTTTGTGTTAGTTGTTTCCCATGTGAGTCCCAGAAATGTGGAATCTGTTAGTGCAGTGTTTGAATCAGTTAAATCCAAAACATTAACGCTTCTTTTTTTAGTTTGCAGCAGCAATACATACCTAATATGTTCATCTGAGAATAATTGTGCTGAATATGTAAAAAGCATATCTTGTGCATCATCTAAACCATTCCTTTATGTATGTAGAAGAAATGGATCATCTGTGCTTGCAGGCAGCACCATTTAGCAGTAGGTAGGGAATGATCTTCTAAGAAGGAAAAACTGTTTCCTTTGAGCATTCAAGTCTCTGAACTGATTTTTTTTCCACTTCAACGTAAACCCATCGCCTTTGCTTCGGTGTGCTGCAGCTGGATGACAGAGAGGAAGGTCAAATTCTTTGAAGTGATATAACCTGAATTACAAACCAGGTCTGGAAGAGATAGTGGGTGGAAAGAACACAAGCCAGGGCTGATCTCTGCACAAGCTACAGCTGCTGTCAGTATCGTACCGCCGGTTTCTGATAATTAGCTGCTACATGAAGTAAAATGTCTGGTGTGCCCCAGGTAACCGTGGTTGTTGTGAGAAACTAGCAAAGATAATGATATCTGTTTCCTGCAATCCTTTCTCGTGTTCCCCCGTTTCCATCACTCACCTTTGGTAATCACCAGGAAATCTCCTGGGATTCATTCCTCACCCTTGGCCCCGGGGTGCCTTGCCCTGAGGGGCAGGGCATGGGGGGAGGCAGTGCCTGCTCATTTCCTGGCACGTGTAGAGACTTCAGAGGGAGTAGGAGAGGGAGGAAAAAATACGCCCTGGAGCAGAAACAGTTGCCAAGACATCACGAGTAGGAAATGAGAGACAGGAATTAAAAGCTGGATCATAGAGCTGCACATGATTGTAATGTGTCCTCTTCTCAAAAAAGCTACAAAAAAAATTGATTATCTTTTTTTATTTTTAATTTGGAATGTTGGACTCCAACACTTGAGTGTCCAAGCTTTCCTGGCAGTGAAAGCAGAGGCAAAGGGCTTCCTCTAAGATCCAAAATGCATGCGGCTTGGGGCCTGCTGCAGTTTGACCACTTCATACACAGATACTGCCTGGTTCTGGTACAGCTATTCAGACATCACTCCAGGTGAAGTCCTGCCCTATTGGCCCATGTGAGACTTGAAAGGACACAGAGTTCCTTGTGTTAGCCCACTCACAATGAATTACACCCATAATGAAGATGATTTCTTATGTCATTTAGCTACACAACATCTGAAATTAATTTTGTGGGAGCAAGAAAGTTGCTCACATTGGGCTTGAGGGGCTGTAGCCCAGTGACTGTTAGCTATCAGAGGCAAATCAGGACAGCATCAAAGCTAAAAGAGTCTGGTGAAATGAAAAAATATTTTGCTTAAGAATGAGAGCAAAAACTCAGTTTGGTGGGAGACATCTCCCACTGTTGTAGCTGGTTTAAGTTAGTCTTCTGATGGAGAAGGGAAATGTTCAAGCCTGCTACAATCAGTGAGGGCCAGTGGACACCTCAGGTAGTTCACCACTTTTCACATGAGGATATTTCTTGTCCTCTACAAGTTATGAAATAATATCTTAAGTCAGAGACCTAATTTTGAAGGGTGAGATGGGTATCATCTTGTAGAAGAGACAAAGCTCTCATGAACGGAATGTGTCGGATGCAGTAACAAAAATACATGAGTCAGTGAGAGCTTATCAATTTAACAAGATAAGTGAAGCATAAAGCCTCATTATAAATTTTTCTCTGATACACACACACACTAAACCTTTCCACTACGTAATATTTTTTTTCCTTAAAAACTTAATTTTCCTCTTAAGGTCAGGAGTTTCATGAAAATCCATCAATTTGAGAGCTGATTAGGTTCCATTTAACTGAATGGGCAGCTGAGCCAGGTTGTACCTTGGTGCCTCTGAACTTTATCTCTGACAACAGGATACAGGGATGGATGGGTCAGTGGTGACAGAACTAAAGTACTTCACCCACCTACTAGGAATTTGGGATTTTACTCATATGACCATTTCTTTACAACGAGTCTCCATATGTACACTCATGATGAAGGGAAAAAAACATTGCTGAAACCAGAAAAATAACACAGAACAAAGTTTAAAGTTACGTGTTGCACTATGTTGAGTGTCAGCCTGTAAAATGGAAGCTATTACTTCTTGGGGAAAACAATCCAAAATACAAATATTCCATGATATATAGAAGTCTGTGAAAGCAAGGGCAATACTGATGGACTAAGGCTGGTAGTAGACAGGAAATTAAACATAAGTTTACAGTGCATCCTAAAAAGACATCTGGGGCTCCATTCAAAAACTTGTTACTGCCTCACCAAAAAAAGGTCAAGATTTGGTATGGCTTTTGCTCAAATACTGTTTTTAGTTACTGACACATAGTTAACAGATAAAAACAGGAAAACATCACAGAAATGATTGTGATAGAGGAGAAACTCTCAGGAAAATAAAAGGGGAAAAAAAAAAAGAAACGCAATATGTAGTTTCCTTCTTCTGCACATTAACTGTGGAAGTCGCACTGAATATCAGCTGCAAGACCTCTGGTCAGCCTGGGTAGAGTATTAACCCCGGTGAAGGGAAGTGGACACAGAAACTCTGTTAATATTTGTCAGAAATACAATGTAGGGTGGAGTACAACAACAAAAGAAAATGAAGCAGCACAAGGAGATAGTGTCAAAGAACAAATTCAGAGATCTGAGTTATTTCCCAGATTTGCATAGATTTTCTATATGATGTTGGCCAGAATCAACAAATTTGTTTTTCTTAATTTCCTTCCTCTCTAAATAACTACATTGTTGTCTTTTATTTTGCCTTCTAAGATTACAAGTATGGTCAGTCTCTATTCACTCTGCTTCCTATAATGGGGCGTGGTCTATTTTACTGCTATGACTTCTACTGCTACTTAATCACTTTCCTTGAGACAAGGGGTAGTGTGGAAAAGAGGAAATAAATGTGTTCTTGTAGGCCCCAGGGGTGCTAGAGGACCTGTTGCTACCTTTGTTTAAAACTGGATTCAATTAAATACTGCAAAATTTGCTTTTAAGTGCCCTCTGGCACTAGGACTCTTTTCAAACACACATTTACAAATACACTCACAGTAATCTGGATTATAGAGTGCTAGCAATCAATCTCTGAAGATGTTTTTTAAAACCACTAGAAAGTATTATTTCTCAATAGGACAGAAGTAACTGCCATTCTATTTTTCAGTATTTTTGTTCATTTCACTATCAAAAGAAATCTATAAATAACATCTCAGATTGTTATATTTTTCTAGTTTTTACTTGCTATCAAATCAGATTTAAATGTAAAGCTGCTAGGTAGAAAAGCTAGTTGTAATTAATACACTATCAAGGAAAATTAATCAAAGATCTTCTTTAGACTCCTGGATAAATTCTGCAAGCTTCCCTGTCAGTGGTCCCAGCAACAATTTAGCTCACAATCAACCACAAAGTTAGAATCAAACTTCTGAGTTTCCACATTTGTTGTCTTTCCTCTTCTTTCAGTTCTGTCAAGACAAGAAGACAGAGCAAAGCTCAGAACTCTTTTCTTCCAGAGGATGCTGTTTTAACATGTGCTGTGACCTCCAGGGGAAAAAAACCCCATATATGCATACACAGAAGAAACAAAAATACATCCCTCAGCTGCCCCCCCCGATCCTTACTAAAGCACTAATTCCAGCTTTAATCTGGTCCACATTATTTTCCTGAGCATTCAAACTTTGACAATAAAGTCATTTATAGAGTAAGCAGATTTATTGTTTCACTAAGCACACTGGGCTGTATGGTCTGTACAC
This sequence comes from Leptocoma aspasia, assembly GCA_013399835.1. Taxonomy (NCBI): domain Eukaryota; kingdom Metazoa; phylum Chordata; class Aves; order Passeriformes; family Nectariniidae; genus Leptocoma; species Leptocoma aspasia. The sequence continues at coordinate 119,199 of VXAX01008047.1, forward strand.
TTTGAGTGAGCCTAGAAACAACAGTGGAAGAAAATACTAGATTATTAGGTTATGCTTCAGAATTTTATGTCAACAAATAGCTTCTACTTTTCTAGCTATGCTACCTGTCTTTCCCTGTCAGCTGTCAATGGCTTGCTTCTTTTTAATGAATGCTGGGGCCTCCAAAGTTCCCCCAGGCACACATACATCAAGAAAAATGCTGAGATTTGTCAATTCCCCTAACATCCATTTAGGATTATTGTCAACATTTATAAATCTATAAGCAAAACATTCCCTTGAGACTGATTCTTTCTGACGGTTAGTTGAGGTAGGTCACCCAGCAGGGAAAATCTTGTTGGTGTATGGCAAGGATGTGCTGCCTTTAATGCCTTCTTTTTATCAGTGATCTTTGAGTCATTTGACTGCTTCCAGACTAGCATTTATCATTTCTGTATGCATCACCCCCCTTGATTTTGTAATGGTGTTTGTGCATTTGTATAGATTTGGTTTGTACTTGGCATGGGAATGAAGTATGGAAAGGCATAGAAAAACCCCTGTCCTTAAGAGTAATATGTGGGATTTTTTTATTATGATTTTCTGCTAAGGTTCCTGCATAAATACTTAACTTGCTCAGTTAGAAAAAGAAATATCAAATAGCTCAGAAATTGTTTTAGTTTAAGTTTGCTCAGAAATTTGTCAGTTCTTTTAAAAAGGGAAGGGAAATACTACTCTTATACAGCCTTAAGGATAGCAAGTACATATGGAGGAAACTGATACTGTCAGGCTATCAGTTAAGGGGTGATATTTGTATCTTACATCTAATATTGGAAATTAAGAATAAAGGATCCCTAATGTACATCAAAATTATTCTCAGAGATGTCTATCTCAACTTTTTTACTTATTCAGACATATATCAATTTACTAGGTTACTAGGAAAGTCTCATGGCATTTTAGTCAATGAAACAACTTGCTTATTAACAAATATTTTTAGAAAGTCTATTCAAGATCTATACATAGATCTATAGGTGGAATCAACACTAGGAAGTTAATTCAAATGCTTTCCAACATCCCTGAACACGCTGGTCAATGCAAGATACCCGGGAAGAGGTTGGAAGAAAAATGAGAATTCCCAGTGTGCAGAGGAGTCCAGGGCAGTACAAAGCTTCAGAATATAAATGGGTTTGTAATGGTTGAGGTCCAAAGTTCATTCAGCTCAGTAGTCTACCTGCCACAGGAGGGAGAATATAAAGACCAGGCAGGGCAGAATAATTTCTCATTTGCATATGCTCCAGGCCTCTACAACCTAAGGCTGACAGACTTCCTGAGCTGGATGTTGGGGTGTTACAGCTCATTCCTCATGTGAGGAGCTGTGTAGGTCAGTTTTGAGCTCCTGTAAACTGTTAACTTCAGTGTCCTGAGTTTAATTTTACATTAAACAGAATTGTGTGAATTGTCACTTTGTGAACCTACCATCTACTTGCTACCTAGTTCCTGGGGATTCTCAATGAACCTGATATATTTGTTTTTAAGGACTCTTAAGACCAGCAAAAGGAGAATGGTGCATAAGTTCATGCATCAGACTGCAAAGAGCATGAAGAATTAAACAAACAAATTGCAACAAAAAAGAAGAATCAAAGCAATTGAAGCTTTTATCTGCATCTGAATGCTTGTTATTAGGAAAAACAAGTGCCACACCTACAAAATTAAAATGGTTTTGAAAGTTTGCTGAGTTGGGAAAGGAAAACCATAAGGTTCAGACACTCAATTCAAGTAAGTGAGCAGTGCATCTACTTCTTCTTCTTCTATTAGGATAGGCACACTTTTGATTCCTGGTTCAGAAGTGGTTGTCCCATGTGCCTGTCATTTTCCTGCCCATCCAGGTTGGTCTTTAAGGATTTAGATGCTCAGGCTTTCAGAAAATGAATGAATGCCAGAAAAGGGAAGAGTTGTGTGCAATCAGCAAAGCTTGCTTAAGAGTACAATGTTTCCTTAGAGACAGAACTGAGCTCAGTATGTGATTTTTCACATATAAAATATGCAATTTGACTTCAGCATTTCTTACTAGTGGTTGCAAGTGAACTTAATAAAAAATGTGAGAAATGCCTGGTTACTAGAGATAAGGGAGCTACCAAACCCAGTGTGTTGTAAGAGGAATTTAATGAGACCTCATATTTGATTGTGAGGCAGCAGGATTTGAGTAATAATAGACCTACTCTGCCTCATCCAACTAATTAAAATTTGTGCCAAAGGCAAAATGACTAACAATGACATGAAAGGCCAACACCTCAGTGAGGAAAGCTGGGCTACAGCAGAGAAAATTGCAATATTTGGTTATGGCACTAGCAGAATTTAGTCTTTGTGATGGAGTTTAGTGTCATATCCATAGGAAGTTCCCAGGAGTACACATGTAAAGTGCTCAAGCAGCATGTTTATGTCTCTGTAGCACAGAGAAAGGGGGATTGGAGCAGGAAGTGAGGGAAAGATACTTCAGAGCATGGAGGAAAAGAGAAGCCTTAGAGTTCAGAGATGGAAAGCAAAGAGAAAGGCATGAGGAAAAATGACCCATGAAAGGTTAGAGCTCACAAAGAAAAGGATCATATGTATGGCAATCAGGGGAGCAGAAAGTCCTCCTAGGTTGACTAAGCAGAGACAGTTTAAAGGCATTCAGTCATACTAGTGATTATTAGGCCTTTGAAACCTATTAATCCTATTATGAGGCTGTGGAGTAATTTTAGAATTTAAACAGGCAAACAACTATATTTAAACTTTGTTGCCATGCATTTTCTTTTGCCTTTTTTATTTCATTTCCATATTTCTTTATTTTCAGTTTCATTTTCTTTTTTTCTCCATTGCAACTTTTCTTTTCTGTCTTCTAGTTTCCTTACCTCTCCTGTTTCTTCCTACATTTTATTAATTTGAAGATTAAAGGGGAAAGGCTGTGTGACCTTTACTACCATCATTCCTCACATTAGGAGGACGGGGAGGCAAAATAAAGCTCCTGGAATCCTTCAAGCAAAGCAGAGTATTATTGCATACACAGTAAAATAGTTCATAAAAGGAATTTAGAAATAATACAGTAAACACAGTATCAGCAGCAGTTTGGCCACAGTCCACAAGCTCTGCCAGGCAGTTGAATGCTCATCAGGCAAAATGGCAACATAGCCAAACAGCTGTGTGTTCCTCAGAGAAGCGTGTAGAAACACATGTCCCTAGAAGAAAAAGGGGCCTTCCTCTTTTTTATGCTTACAGACATTCTGCACAACAGTCAAATTTTTGCTCTTTCTTTAAGAAGATCTCTAACCTGGAGAACCATTGTTTCATGGACTCTGTTTTAGGTAGTTAATATTTAGGTAGCTAATATTTTAGTTAATATTCACATGTCACATTGAATTTGTAATTACTCACCAAATTGTAGTGAGGGACACTTTGCCAGCCTGGGCACGTCCCATTCTCTAACCCCCCTGGCTGTTGCCACACATTTGTCATCAGTGCAGAATGATCCTTCCCTGGGCAACAGCCACTGTCTTTCATTCATGTTTGCTTCCAGTTTGGAGGCCAAAGTCATGAGACACATAGGAAATTATTCTGGATCAATTTTAGTCCATGTGTATATAAACAGCCAGCAGCTTGCACATCACTTTATAAATCATAGCTAGTGCAGCTAAGATATTCACAGCAAAGAATGGGGGGTGCTGTGAAATGCAGAAGCACTATGCACTGTGATGTGCTGGCATGAGGGGCAGCTTGCCAAGTTAGGTAAGATCTCCAGGATCTGAGGGGATGACTGAGCCGAGGTGTTCCTGGTCAGTTAGATGTAAGCGTAAGGGGAAGCCATGAGAGGCTCAGGAACACTTCGCTCTCAGCCTGCAAAAAAATACACAGCTGTGGGGTTGCAAAACCAGCAAAGCAGCATTTGTGGAATTCACAAAGGGCAAAGTGCTATTCTCCATAGCATGCATATTTATTTTGATGTGGTTGTCTGTGGGCAGCAGTGTATGAAATCAACCACACGACTGACATTTACATTATGGCCACTTCGCTGCGGTCTGGCAAGGGGCAGAGAGCTGACAGCAAATACAGTAAGCCTTGCTGACCTCAATGTTCCTTCTTATTGCTAGGGGTAAATGACAAGAGCCAAGCAGTTGTATTAACAGTCTTGCTCTAACTTCTGGAGAATCGTTTCCCCGATCCACCTTTTTTTTTTTCTTCTCTTTTTTTCTTTTTCCTTTTTTTTTTTTCCAATGAAGACAGGATACATCCTTCTGGTGGGCTTATTAGGGTAAGAATCCTCTGTTTCTCAAGGTCTTGTGTTTTTGGGAAGAATCCGCTATGAAACATGTGTGACATTTTCTCTATGCTGACTAATGAATGCCTATAAAGCACACGTATGGGTGAGGGTTTCTGTTAGGTAAGTTCATACCTGCTGTTCAGCGATGTCTGTAGTGCTGAAAATGCAGACAGTTGATATGTATGAGTCAGGCTGTGCTACTTGCATTCCCAAGACCTCATTAGCCACAAGAGCCATTTTCTTGCTATTAATTCATTAATCAATTTCTACTTTAAAAGACTTTTTCAGAGGGGAAAAAATCATTCTTTCTACATCACTTGCTCTTATGTGTTCTACACTTAAGGAGGACAGAATTCAGATTTCATTTATTTACACACCATTTTCTAACTCCATGAGTTCTGGAGTTTTCCATAGTAATGGGCTATCTCAATTCTTTTCATGTGTTAATACCTTCCATATGAGGAGGAAGGCACATTTCTGACAGAGTGGTTAGAACAAACAGGAGTCTATTCTAACAGGAACAGACTCCTAGTAGACTCTGTATTTCCTGGGCTTACCAAATAAAGGCCATAAACCTTGCCAAAAGTTGTGTTATATTCAGATACAAGTTACTGATCTCTACAGTATTACAGATCTCTACAGTATTAAGTAGAAAATATTATTTGACTAGATATATAGAATGGCCCAAGCTGGAAGGGAACATAAGGGACCATCTCATTCCAATCCCCACATTGTGGACAGGGGCACCTTCCAGCAGACCAAGTGGCTCAGAACCCCATCCAGAGTGTGCTTGAACACTTCCAAGGGTAAGACATCCACAACTTCTCTGAGAATCCTGTTACAGTGCCTCACCACTCTTATGGTAAAGAATTTCCTTCTAATACCTAACCTAAACCTACCCTCTTTCAACTGCCTCCTACATTCTTAAAATTGATGAATGTATGAAATCAGGATTTGAACATGAGAAAGAAAGTATTCCTTTACAGCCTAAATTCTACACATGATTTCTATATAGGATGTGTGACAATACAATTTGTAAGGTGTTTTTTGAAGGGATATTTTGTTTTTGCAAGAAATGTGTTGTAGAATAGTACAAATTTCAGCAAACATGAAGAGGGGAAAAATAGGAGAAGCTTGCAATTTGATTAAAATTATTGAACACAATAATCAGTAGATAATGGGCACTAAATATTTTTATAAAAATCAATGATCCTTTATTATTTAACTAAAGGTGGGTTCAACATTTTATCACTGAAATTTATCATAAATATTTCACTATTGTATGTTAGTGTTTAAATGTTTATGGAAGGAAAAGAGCTCTAACACAAGAAATTGGGATTGTACTTAAAGATATCACACAGGACATTAGGGATCTGATTTTAAATATCCACTCCAAGTCAGATGGTTAAAAAACCTTTGAAAGCGAAATATTTGATTCTCTTATATTTCAAAACCAGGAAAGAAATTATTATCTTAATAAACAAAAATTATTTCTGTCCTTTGTCTGTCAGAAAAATTTTATCACCAAATAAAAACGTTTAATTTCACAAGTCTATGGGATTCTGTTCGGTTGACTTAGGCATCATGTAGCTACTATTTTTCCTTGCTGTAGAAGTATCTATTTAAAAAAGAATCAGTTTTACTCTACTTGTTATATTTTATTGCCAAAGTAATGATCAAATTTAATGATCAAGCTTAGCCCAGCATCTCTTCTCTGACAGTGGCCAAAGCTTCAGACAAAGATACAAGAACATCAATGGTCAGTTATGCCACAACCCTCCCAAAGTGAAAGATTTTTCCCCTCTAATTCTTACTAGTTAGTAGCAAGCAGTAGCTTGCTCTTTTATGTCCCTTTTATATATATGTGTATATATAAATATATATATAACATATCTTGTCTGATGCATCTGTAAGGTTGCTAATCACCATTCAGAACTTTACACTCCATAAAAATCCTGTTATGTACCCAATGTTGACATGTGGCAATGAGTTCCACAGATAACTCATATACGCTGAAACCAAAATATTTCCTTTTAATCAAACAAAAAAATGTCGTCTTTCAATTTAAGTGCACTTCACTTTTTGTTTTTAAGATGTAGTAACATTGAGAAAATACACTGATGGCAGAGTTGGTAGTGGTCAGTCTGGATTTGATTCAGACCTTTGCTCCTGATTTAGGAGGCTTTAGCCATTATTGGACCAGAAATACAGGTTCTCACTAACTTTTTGGGTGTTTTGTACACCACAATCACTCCACTTCTGTTAAATTATATAAATTTAATGTCCAGACAGCAATGTCCTTTAGTACCAATGGTTAATGCAAGAAGGTGATGCAAAAAACATGTTCTAAACCTCAGAGGTGAGGGAAAGAATTAAGCTTAGGTTCCCTGTTCTCTGAGAGCATCACTAGATCATGTTGTGAAGAAAAAACTGGAGAAAAACCTAATTATGAATATATTAGTATTTGTAAGTTATTTATACCTTAAATTTTGAACAATACTAAAGCCATAATTTTACTGTATTTCAAGCAATACATCTAATTTCCATCATTAAATGGAAATATTAACATGCATCTACTATACAGAGCTAGTAATGATGTATATTTTCAAGGTGTGATTCTCATGGAGCAGGAGACCATGGATGAAGAATGCACTTTGAATACACAGTATGATCAATGGCATAATAATTGATACCTGTTTTCTCGTGTGTTCTTCCACGCATAGCCTTTACAGGCACACAAGTGTCTTTGCAGTCTCAGAAGCACTGAGAAGCAATTTGGGAGTTTCAGGTATGTAGGAGGTACTTACTTTCTAGGCACAGACAGGAAGTAGATTTGCGTTCTTACGGGTCTCTCAAGGGGAATATTGTGTAACATTTTGAAAGGCCACACTTTTCCTCTCTTCACACGGTTTTGTTTTGTGGGTTTTTCTTGGGCATGAAAAAAGAGGAAATGTCTAAATAGTCAAACTGACTAGATGCAGAGAGACAGATTTGTAGGCACCTAAATAGGGGGGCAGATTCTTTAAAATCTTGCATCAGTTGGGTCCTGCTAAGACCAGTTTTCTGGGAGCAATGGCAGCTGCTGCATGCTGAGCCCTTTCCCTTTCCAGAGCCTGGTCTATGTGCCCCACCAGTTTCAGCGCTCCTCCTACATGGTCAGTTAATGAGTTCATTTTCCCTGGTATTTGTGGGGGCCTTTGGCATGTGCTGAGGGAGAAAAGAAATATTTCCTAAGAGTAATTACAGTAAGCACTGACAATGACTTAGGAACAGCCATACTAATGACCCAAATTTGAATTCACACCACTGAAAAGAGTTGTTGAGGTCTGGAACTCTTAGACAACCTTCTGCTGGTTCCCAGCCTCCAAATCTGAATGAGCCTCCTCTGTTGCCTTCTGGGTAACTGGTCCTGTATGAAATTGGTATGAAATTGGTGCACATAAGACTGGACTCTCTTCATAAAGGAGCCATATGAGGCAGACTTTTTCACCTTCCTCTGAGGAAAGCAGAGCTCTTCTGAGCTCTGCACTTAAGCTTCATAAAGGAGGGGCCTAACCACCATCAGTGGATTCTTGTTACAATAGGATTAGACAAAAAGCTACTACAAAAGATTCAGAATATAATGATACTCCTGATGCTTTCACTTTTGATGCCTTAAAAGCTGTCTTTGCGTTATATGCTGCTGGCTCCATTGCACACTCTGGGGCATTAGGGTAAGTGAACATGCAAGGAAAAGGAAAATCAATCTCCAGCCACGGATAATGGAACTACTGGTGCAGATGGTCACTAAACACCAGTGGTTTATAGGCCTCACTCTAAGGCTTGAGCTGCTCAGATGATTCCCTGTGGAAAAGAAGGAGAAAACTTATGAAAAAATATGGAATATCCTTCTCCTTGGGATCATATATATTTCATTGCACTGACTTTTAAACATTTGATTGTAGCCTGCTCTGCATTCGCATCTTGATGCAAAATTGGGAGGATCTCAGTTTTGTTTGTTTTAATTCCACGTTCAGTCACTGCTTCTTTTAGGTCTCAGATACAACAGTTTCTGCAGGAAAGTGTCAAATACAGAGCCAATGTCCATGATGATGGATTGCAATGTTGTGTGAGTTACACAGGAGAGCGCCATTGTGTGCAGTTTTTCATGTAATTAGCCAGGAAACAGATCTCGTTGGGCACATGAAGCCTTTGGAAACAGAAATTTTATCCTTGCTACTGACCCTGACCAGAGGTATCACCAAGGTTTCATTAACCACAGCAACAATAAATGATGATGTTTTTATGTATAGGAAAAGGATCAGAACTTAATGAGCACCACTCTGTACGGTTTAAACAAGTGGAATACATATTCAGGAAAAACAGGCAAATTTAAAAACATATTTCCACTTCCCCACTTAAGAATAAAGTTCAATATCTAAATTCCTTTGGGCTTCCAGTGACTTTTTCTTTACCCAGGCATGTTTATCTATTAATAATCTAAGGTTTTCCACCTGGTTTTTAGAATGGCATTTTCAAAACCACTTAGTTATTTCACTAATAACAGAGTTGACTCTTCTGCAGTGATCTTTGAAAAACCCAGCTCCTGGGTTTTTTCCCTGGGTGAAAGCAGGGACAAAGGATAAGAAAATGAGTAAGATTTAAAGAAAGAATAAGAAGATATATTCAGAGGACATATTTCTGCAGATTTTTTAGATTTTAAACTTCTCTTAAATTTTGAAAAGTTTTCATTCTTTTCAAGGTTTTTACAACCATCACTACATGTATTTTTACATGCAGTGGACATGGAGGTAACTCACGAATAACAGAGGAATAGCTGAATTAAATGTAGTGTAAGTACATTTTTCTGGTCAAAATCAATGAAATTCTCTATATTTTGTCATATCACGTGATGCATTAATGAGTACCAGGCTGATAGTTACAGAGCTATCCTAATTTGTATTTTCAATTTCATGTGGGATTTCTGTGGAAACAAAACCTTTTGCTAAATTATTTTACTGCTTGCTATGCAATTTGCATTTATTTTGATATTTAGGCTTCTTTGATTTTTACAGACTTTTAGAATTAAATTATGGGGGTTTGAATGCACATATTCAGCATGTTTTTTTTTTCTTTAATGGTTTTTTAAATTAAAATATTCAAGAAGGAATTTATATAGATTCTTTTCATTATTTTTATTTAGAATTTGTTGATGCACAAGTCTTGTCAGGGTCTGGATAATTCAGCCTGTCAGTTTTGGAAGGCTTGTCTGATTTTTTTGTCTTCTGATTTTAGGGTATTTTGGGCATCATTTTACACACATCAATACAAACCTGTGTTCAAATACAGCTGTAGGAAAGAAATCTCATGAGATTTCAGTAGTTTTTTCTACATAGGGGATGAGAATGACAGAGCAATTGCAGGGAACAATTCAAAATGTGGGTCTTTTCTCTTTCTCTCCTCTTCTGTCCTCAAAGTATTACTGCAAAATCAAGACAGCCTAAAAAAATCAATAGTAGTGGTCAAAAGCCTAAAAATTATTTCTTACCAAAAGTAATAAAAAAAGCATAGATATTTTAAAAATACACAAATCAGGGGGAACATGGTGAAATTATATGTTCTGAAAATCAAAATTATCTGAAAACAAAAGTCCAGGGCAGATGAACAGGATCTTCTGTTTCCTGGAATAAGAAGAAAGCTGTATAAAGGATGGGAAATTCAAACCAGAAACACCAAAATGTTTTTCCATGCAGCTTTGTGATTAAACAGTGGAATGTAGAAAGTAGATGAGATCAAGATCTTGGCCAGGTTAAAAAATGGATGTGCATTTATATGACTGCCAGGACCTCAATTAAGAAAAATTAATAACTCCAAAGGGTTTTTTAAGCATTTTTAGAACCTGTTAGAAGACAGAATGAGGTGATGCTGGGGCTGTTTTATCCCTGTATGCTGGCTACAGAATTTTGCTAAGCCTTACATGGCAATGGTTTTAGTCCTGATGGAAAAGGTGCACTGCCATAACCAAATAGGGCTGGCACTGTGCCTGTATAAATGTATAAATTTATGTATAAATACATAAAATTTCTGGTACTTGTATTTGCTGAGATGAGAGCATTGGCCCCAACATAACACGATCCTCTTTGTACACTGGATTCCTCCAGTTTCTCCTGTTGCAGAGTTTCTCACATGCTGCTACTTCACTTTAGAAGTTTGAGGAAGGAAAGGAAACATCTGGAGCAAAGGCAGAGGGTAGAGAGGTTAACAACTGATGGAAAATAGTGTACTTACCTCCAGTTCAGTAGCCACAAGAACTCCTCTAGTTCTGCATTCCTTTCCACAGGAAAAACTCACACATATGATCACAAAACTATCAGTGTTTGGTGTCAAAATGCCAAACCTCCTCCAGTTTCTTGTAGCAATCTGGATGTTAAATTTTTTTGTCTATGTAGGACCCAACTAAGTGATTCAAGGCTGATGTATTGCTTAGTGAGTGGCAAAAGAATTCTGCTCTCTGTTTGAAGTGGGAGCTCAGCAGTCCCAGGGGTGCAAAGGCAATAAACTGGCAGAAACACTCTTTTTAACTGCATCCCCCAAAATTGGCAATGAGCCCTCTGAGTGGTCCAGTTGACACTATTAGTTAATAAAACAATAACCATTATAACATCAAATTATAAAACTTATCATTGGGAGGATCTCTGTAGTAGGTCTCTACTGGTATTTGATTTTGGTAGTGAGAATAAACTCCACTTGTGTTAAGTGATTTTAGAGCTAAAAACTTCTTCCTTATTTTCAGGAAGCTATGTAATCACTTTGGCTTCAAGGCACTGCTTTCTCTGCTTAGAGGAAGTTTTACATTGTCCCACGTTCTTTAGATTCTTTGGAAGAGTTGAAAATAATAACATAGCATAGTTTAAAATGGAGATGACTTTTAGACAAGCTACAGTACGTTATAGACTCACTTTACCTCAGTTTTGATTCCAAAATATCCCTTCTTTTAGCACATTAACTTTGTCAGCCCTGTGTTTTGCTAAGGCAGTCAGGCTGCTCTAGATTTATGTTCCCCTCTGAAATCAATAAAATAGTAATGAAGCAACAGTGGACGCAGTCAGGGCCTTGCAACAGAGATTCAGACCCCATGCTGGGTTAGTGTACTAAGAGATTTTGCAGCAGCCAGATATCCATTTAATGAATTTCCTCTTTCTTTCCCCCCTTTTTCCTGAACACCCCCCCATTTCAGTTTGCTGCCCTTGCTCTTGCATGCTTGCTTCCTTTCATGTGACAGCAAATTGAACTTTACCAGCTGCTATAAAAGGAGATGTGAGAAAGATTGCAGGGCCAGGAGGGGCGATGATGGGTGCTCCTGGCAGGGGGCTCCGAGGAAATTCTCAGTTGTGTCCGACTGGAAGTCACTGCCTGTCAGCCTGCTGAGGTGTGTGGTACAAATGGTATCAACCCCCCCAATGCCAGCAGGGATGTGGCTTAGAGGAAAGGTCCCACCAATATTTTTGCATCTCATGAAATGTCCTGGGACAAGTAATAAGGCTTATTACTACAGTGCAAGAGCAGGAATCATTGCTGCTATACCTAAAGTTGAATACAATCTTGTCCTCTCCTTGCCTGAAGTGACTTCAAACTCTGTGAAAATTTGGCTTCTGAGGCTTCTCAGGCTGAAAACCTCCAAACAAGGGTTGTGTCCTTAGGTGCATTTAATTTTGTTAGACATATTGGGGGTCAAAAAGAGTCAAAGAATTTATGATCTTATATGACATTGATAATTTCTATTTTGAGAAGTGCCATTTCCTCCCCTGGAAAAGGAGAAGAAAAGAAAAATTCCTGTTTCCAGAAATACTCAGAAAGCTTCTGCTGTGTGATCTGCTATGACTGTATTCTTGCCAGCTCTATTACATTTGCATGTTTTGCATGTCCCTATGTATGGAACATCTCTGAATGCTGGGTGTAATCTAAGGCACAGCCACAGAGCAATCCTGTCTCACATGTTCAGGGACTCTGACACATCAGGGTGCATTTGGACACACCAGCCACCACATCTGCACTTGTACAGCAAATCCCACATTATTTGTGCTTGTTTTGGAGTCACTGGTAGTTGTCGGAGTCCTCTAGTAGATATTTCTTTTTGCATAAAAAATGGCAGCTGGAGAGGCAGGGTCCACTTCTGAATTTTAAAAGTTGGCAAGCATAATAGATTTGCTGAAACATTGGAAAAGATTGCTGGTTCTCAATGCCAAAGCATGTAAGCAACACATGGGTGAGTGTAAAGTGTTTGGCAGTGTCTTTACATCTTCTTCTAAGCCTGTGTGCACCGCTGACCTGGCTGGGAGAGCCCAGCCCTGCTGCTCTGGGACCACCTGCACAAGCTCCTGCCACTCAAGTCCATCTTTGAAAATATAAAATGTACTTCTCTCATAGCAGGTCTACCTTGGATATTCCCAGCACTCAAAACAGGTTGTTAAAGCTGACTGCTGACCTCAAAAATAGCTTTGAAAGCACAGCACTAGCTCAGTTGTCCAGGGCATAAAAAGCATGTGCTTTCTTAAATGGCCTGCGAGTAACCTTCCACATGGACCTGTTTCGATCACCACAGAAAAAAATTTCATTAGGATGAATTGTTGTCAAGCACACTCTCTTGTTTAATTATCATTGATGCTTTTTGTAGACTTAAATTCCATTGTGTCATCTATTTTTACGTATTTTTTTCACGTACACTTTTGCCATGCAACACAGCAATCTGCACTGGATTGTTAGCAAGGATGGTGAAATCTCACCACTGAATCTTTATTTCTCTCATATGGAATAGGACCAGAGAGAATTGAATTTGCAAAGAGGAGAGTCAAGGGATATAAATCATCTTCTAAAATTATGTCCTTCTTTCAACTTGCAGTAAAGGAAATAATTCTGGTAACTAAGTTTTCTAAATATGACATGAATACTAGACTTAGAGAGAGCCAGGAGAACAAAATTAGGTTGGTACATTTACTAGGTACCTTACCTGTACTCACTGTTTTCTTGTTAAGTATTTACTCCCCAGCTTATGTCAAACTAATTCCCTATTGGAGGCAGATGTTTAACAGGAGAAAAATAATTTTTTCTCTAGGAAGTTCAGTGATTACCTGGGAAGTATAAGATCTGGATCTGGCATCTTTTCTGCCCCTCCTACTGTACAACTGGCCAGGGAAACATCGGGGGGAGCACTAAGTGACTCTTAGTCATCTGTGCATCTGACTGTAACACACAAAACACTTGTGTAGGGTGCTTTTCCTTATGCTGCTTATATTAATTTTAATCTATGATATTAAAATGAAAAATGTATGAGGAGTCTGTTGAACAAGACAAGATTCCCTCTTCTTTTCTTAGGTCAAAGTAGAGGAACCAGAATAGTCTGCTAGGCTCACAGTGAACTATTCACCAGTGTGAAAATTAAAAAAAAAAGTTCTTGAGAAGTTACTCTTTCTGATGGCATTTAACTACATGTAATTTTATTTCATTTTTGTCTCCCTACCTATGTATGCAACACTGGAATGCAACAGGTATAAGTTTTAAAAGTAGATAAGGTTTGATAAAAGTTAAACTCTGCCTAAATATATCCAAACCTGTAAGATTATAGACCTTGTCTTTGAATTCTACTTGTGGCACGGTCTGATGGTAAAAAGCAAAATTTCTTGTGTTGCAAGAAGTATTTACATGCATCCCTGTCCTGTGATAAACATCAGACAGGCTCAGTAGAGCAAATCTGGATTTGACATCTCTGTATCTTGTAAAGGGAGGACAATTGCTCTCTGTAATGAATAGATGTCTTTCATATTAAGATACAAATTATTTAATTTATTCTGACAGTTTTAAATGCAGCAAAGCAACCAGTATATTTAAAACAAATTTATTTCTTTTACTTAATCTGAATAGATAACAACTAAAGACATTTCAGTTTTTACTGAGACACAACTTCCACCATGCTTTCAATCATTTTGCCAAACTAAGAAATAGCAAAAGAAGGCAAAAAAACCCTCTGATAAAACAGATTTATACACACATTTTAAAAAAATGTAATCAGTATAGTGTATATGATGTCTTTAAATATGGATAATAATCATGTGTTTAAAGTTATGCACATTCTCAAGCCTTAGTGAGAGCAAGGTTGGACAAGAATCTCTGTCTGTTTTTGTATGTCATGCAACCATGTCATATAGAAGTGCTTGGTGTTACTGATCACACAAATTTCCCATGTGCAAACCATACAATTATAAAATGCCTTTGGCCCTTTTGTCCTTTTCAGAATGTGTCCCACAACACCCTGTCCTCTGTTTTTAAATAAGAACAGTGTTCATATATAGATTTTTTAAACTCCAACTTAGAATTCATTGAATTACCTTTTCATGTTGGCATGCACATGTATATTTGTTCTTTAAAGCCTCATTTACTTTCTTGCTTTTTATATCAGCAAAAATAATTTTGTAGCTAAAATTGCTTTTTTGGTACAGTTTGATTCAATCAGCTTTTAACTGTGCTGATATCTACCGGATGGTCATAAAAAGAAAGCAAAGTGAAAATGACAAAAAGCCCCATGTTTTGCAGAAGTTCACATTCAGTGCATCCAATCTGCAGTCCCTGGAGACAATAAGAGAAAAGAGCAGGTCTGTAATGCAGCTGCCAGTTTAGTGATCAAATCCAACAGATTGCGGTCTGGCCAGATCTGGTGTCCAGATAAAAATGGCATTCATGCTAACCATCTGCCTACAGGTCAGTGGGGACAAAAATTAAAAATAATTACCTCTAATGAATGAATAGACAATGACAATCCTGTGTGAGGTATGGTATCATCTCTGTGCATGCACACACACACACACACACACACACACACACACACACACACACTCAGATACACACTCACACATATTGAAGAGTCATTGGGTTGGTTTTTTTAGAATGCTCCCAGCTACACTTTTCATTTATCTTTTACTTTAATTGCCTCACTTTCTGGCTTTATGTTGTTGTAGTTTTAAAATACACTGCTGTTTTTTTGGCAACTAAATCGCCCTAATGGTGATACAAATAATTAGTACCTTGATTATGTCCAGCGCAAGACTCAAAAGCCAGCTTCTTACTCCTAAAATCCTAAAATTCAACTAAGTCTGAACAAGCAGTATTCTAGACTCATAATCTCCAAAAAGGCAATTTGGACTATTTACTTTCAGGTACAAACTTTGTGGAGAATTAGGAGCCTTGAAAGAGTTAAGCTGAGCACTGATTACTGCAGCTGGAGCTGCTTGGAGGGGAAAAAGGAAAGGTCCGGACTGGGGTGTGAAGCTGCCTGGGGCTGTCTGATCTGGCTTTCATATCTACAGATCCAAATCCACCATTCAGAGTTGCAGCTGGCACCTATGTGTCACAAATTCATGGTTTTTAGAAAAGGAAAGGCTTGTGTGTGGTGAAAAATACAATAAATCAGGGAGATTCATGAGCATCTCTTCTTAATAGCCCCTGAAATGGGCCTGCTGTTGCTACAGAGAGACTACATAGCCAGTAGTGTAATTTCAAGAGATTGCACTTTTTTTCTTTATTTCTACAGCTATGAAACAAGATTTATTTCTGTATTAACAAATACATTCTCCAGACAAAATTATTCCACTGTCTTCTATACTAAGCAGCCACTAACTCATCATTTTCCCTAACTATTCTGGAACCAAATGTGCTCTGAAGGTATACTCCAATTTAACCAAAGTGCCTTCTTTTTACATCTCCATATAAACAAATCTGAGTGTGCATATAATTAATTTATTTGTAGAGGAGGCCAATAAGAAGCTTTTAATAAGGTTTTACTGCTGTAAACCCTAAGGCTTTGAGCAAGCTAAAGGATACCTGTGCATATACGAGACTTGTAAGAGTCATTATTGACTTCCTTTAGATTTAAATTACCTCTTCTCTACATATATATTTATTACATAATGGTAAAAGATGAATTAATTAATTGTAAAAGCCAGGAATGAAAGAAAATGTATAAGCAGAAATGCATGCTTCAGCTTTGATAAAGAAACCTAAATTTCCCAACTGCCAAGAAACAGCAGTTTTTTGAAATCAGAGCGAGCTTGACTTCCTTATTCAACTTTGCACTGTGCAAAAGTTTGCAAGAACCTCTAAGCTCAAGCAGGTTGTTGTAAATTAGATATTCATCTAAGACAGAAGAGCTGGTTTCTCTCAACACCCAACATCCTCACCGAGTCAAGCACTCTGCCTGTGCCCACGCTGCTCCCAGAGAACCTGTTCACGGGAAACTGCCTTGGAAAGGTTCAGAGCTGTCTCTGCAGGCTCAGAAGAGCCCACATTGCAGAAGGAACTGCACTGTATAGTCAGCTCCTATTTTGTATCAGTTGAAGTTCAAAGCCAAGATATTCTGGGCTCGTGTCCTTGTCTACAGCTCTCCAAGAGCAGCCTTGCTCTCGTCAAACGGAACCCAGGAGACATTTCCTAGCAAGGTGCAGACAAATTGCTGAGCTGTGATTTTTGTTAAAGGCTGCTCAGGCCATTGTTTTGTTTTTAGTAGAATATTTTGCCATGGAAACCACAGCAATAAAAAAAATTGTGAAACAAAATAAAATTACTACAACTCAAAGTACAGGTCAGTGTTAATTTCACAGTTGCCTTCAAATGCAAAGTTTATGTATTTATTTATTTGAAATAGTCATCTCTGCACAGTCCAGAGAGCAATATTTAAACACATATTTGCACAGATGCCCACAGACTTTTATATGTGAAAGAAAATATATGTAAGAAAAATCCATTCTATTTCAGAGTGAATTAGTGATTATGCATGTGACTCGTTTTTGGGGTAGGATGAAAGAATTGCATGTGGCCAATGCTACTGCACTGTGTAATGCAGACAGGAGGCACTCAGGCATGATAGAAACTGAACTGTAATATAAGAATTTACACATAATGAAGTAGAGGACTTAACAGCTTCTTTAAATAGTATTCAAAACCTTATGTTGTGCCTGTCACCATATGAGATCAGGATCCCAGAAATCCACAAAAAATATAACTGAGCTGAAATAATTGTTTGCAAAACAGCATGGTGAACATGGTCTTCCTTGCAATTTTTTTAACATTTCTTCAAACAAATCAGGTTGACAACCAACCTAGCAACCAAATGCACTTACACATAGCCAGTCCTCAATTAATTCAGTAAAACTGAAACTGGAGACTGTTGGCAGTTCAGAATAGGAGTAATATTTCCACATGTATGCTGTGAAAGAGTATGTATACATCTTAGAGAAGTTAAATAAGTTAAAAAAAAAATATAGCAAACAAATTTGGACACAGAATTTGGATTCAGAACTCATTTTTAGAAATATTCCAGCTCTTTTGTCTTTTCTGGAAATACAGCACAAACTACTTTCCCTACACATGCATTGAACAGATGTAAGAACTATATGAATAAGGAACGGTACCTTTCTAACTTAACTAAATTATTTAGAACTCTGTAAATATGTTAGCATTCAATATATTTTCTTTATTTTCTCACTATTTACGTGTTCTGATTTGTCCTAAATAATTTTTATGGCTACTCTAGGTTTTTTTTTTCTTGCCCTGTGAAGAAAGGAAGAGATTATGTCTCCTTTATGAGTGATAGGATGTGCATAGACTATTAAAGGTGAGTTTTATTTGCACAACCTGGGACAAACTCCTAGAGAGTAAGAGGTGGTAGGACTAAGGCAAGTCACAGCTTGCAAAGAGCCTGATGTTTGAGAGGAAATTAAAAGAATGGTGAGAACAACAGGCAGACGGCCAGGCATGGAGGAGGTGGTGGAAGAAGGAGACAGCTAAAGCTCTTCTCTAGACTGTGCTGTAGCTCAGAAAAAATGTTAAATGTCAGTAGATGTAGAGCATAATTACAGGAAAAAGTGCACCCTGTCTTGCTCTGTATGAGTCCCTATATTTTGAAAGTATCTACTTCTAGATTTGGTAAAAAAATAGCTTTAAAATTTAATAGCTCTGCCCCATAGGTTTATTGAAAGAGAAAAAGGCTTTATAGATCTGGCATCGTGTCTATATATTCTCTTTTTATTGATTGGTGCTTTTAACTCATTACTTTTAAAGCTACCTACAAAGAGAGTCTGTCCCACACAGTGAGACAAGGACTTGGCAGTGCTGGGCTAATGGTTGAACTTGATGATCTTAAAGGTCTTTTCCAAACTAAATGATTTTATCATCCTGTAAATTTTCTTCTTTTTTTGTCTTCTAGTTATTTCTCATGCATTAAATCTCATGTTACTGTCTCTCCTTATTTTCATGTCCCTTCAGCTGCTGACTAACCAGGTTCTTATCCTTTTGCTGACTGCATGTTTTCCAGGAAATGAAGACCATTTGCTTGAGATAGCAGCTGGTCCTGTGCTTCTAAAATGGATTTCCTGGCTGTGTAGTTAGCATTTGTCCACATAAGCAGTGTCTATCCCCACCTTGTCACACAGTGTGCACCAGCCACAATGTTCTCCTCTAACAAGGTAATCACTTTGAGCCAAACACCAACTGGTATATGATATATTGGTGACCCCAGAACACGGGCTTTTTTAGGTAATATTTTCTTTTGAGGACTTGGTAATCCCAAATGATGTATGAAGAGACATTTGTTTCTAAGCTTTTGTGCCATGCTTGGCACAAAATTGAAGCTTGAGACATTTTATATGCAGTGTTACTCATACTGCCCATCTAAACCTATTGTTGCTCACTGTTAATGCCCAAGGCAAAAGTTTTGCCCAGCTTCTGCCTGGGCATCATGCCATCACAACAGATGGGTATGAGTGTAGACAATCAAGAAAGTATGTTTGTTCATCAAACAAGAGTGGTTGGGGCATTTTTCCCAGCTGACACTGAAAACAGCTGTCTGCCTTGATCATGCTTATTTCTAGTTAAAAGGTCTATGATATATTAGTAATTCCTCTCTGAACTATGCAAACTGTCAATAAATAAAAGTAATTTACAACTAGCTATGGTTACTATGTTTGAGGCTACTTTTAAAGAGTGGCCTCAAACAAGTGGTTTTTTTTTGCTTCCAGGATTAGGAAGTGAGGACCAAGTGTCCATGACTCATCTGAGTTGCAATTAAACAGAACTCAAAATGTGCTCTCAGTTCCTGTGCAGCACTGTGCAGCAGGCTGCCCTGTCTCCTGATTGCTCAGGTGACAAGGACCTGTCGTACCTGCACTCCTTTGTCATCAGTGCTGTTCAAATACTCCCTACCCCTAAACAAGATGTTTAATTTCCATTGTCCAGAGAGAGGGAAATATGAAAGATTTACCTTTATATTCCAATGTTTAATTTAATTAAAAAAAAAAAGCAGTTATAAAGTAATTTATTGTCTACAGGTGCATTTCAAAATATTTCTTTCATGTTAAATAGAGTAACTCACAGATTTTTGCATTTCATAATCTCCACATGTAGCCATCTGATATTTATATTCCTGAAAAAATATTTTAGCCAGCAGCAGAAGGGAATCAAAAACCTAACACTGGGTTTTTAATGTTCATCTAATAATGCTCATCTAACAAGACAACAGCAGTTCTGCTGTTTCACAATGTCATAATGATCTATACGCTCAAGATTTTTGCTGTATAGTATACAGTGATTTATAGATATCATGTATCTGTACAACCCCAAGCACAATGACTTCTCATGAAATTATTTACTTGTCACTTGCAACCTTTTATCACAGATGGTCAAAATTTTTCATCCTGTAAATTGCTGTTATTTTACTAAAGTCAATGGATTCACATGGGATTAAAAAAATTATGAATGTATCCTAATGTGCCTCAGACTACAGCCACCATGGCACATGATGAGTGTTCTGAAATCTCTGTTATCCCAAACTATTTTTGAAGGACAATCCAGAAAAAGACCTGAGACATCAAGTTTCAAAGTTCAAATCTCAACAAACATGTTTCACCTTAAAAAGATCTGTGTCATAGTATGAACACTGACTGCAGGACACATAATATGCACATATACAAAAAAGAATTAATGACTTTTTGTTTTTTGGTTTCCCATATTTTTTTTGTTTCCCACACCAAAACCTTTGAGCCCTGATGCCATACAGAATGTTTTCATTTCCCAGCATTTAGCAGAAGAAGCCCAAGCATAAGAAGCAACAGAATACATGGGGCCACTGGACTGTCTTCTTGGGATGGCAACACTCAGTTCTCTAAGGAAACATGCCACTCTATCTATCACACATCCACATTTGGAACAGAAAGAGCTGGAATATTTACAGTGATTCCCCTGAGAATCAAAGCATTAATTCACATGGCTGTTTTCCCACAGGTTTAATGGGGAATATCTTTGTCCTTGAAAATCTGCCAGGACTGAGCCAGGCTCTGCAGCATTTACATCTACAGGGCACTGACTGAGTAATCAGAGGGATGAGCATGCTCCATCTGGTCCTTGCCATCCCACTAACATATGCAGCTATTGGCTTCACCTAGGAGAGGTAGGCATCCATCCCAGTCCCTCTGCATGTGACAGTGTGTGGCATGTCACTGTCCTCATCACCTGATTTTTCTGAGTGCCATGAAATAGAAAAACACTGAAAAAGGAGAACTCAGGTGACTCTGGAAAGGATACTGGACAGGAATGGGACAGTGGAGCAGTAATGCCCATCTGGTTGTTTGGTGAGTTAGACACAGGGCATTCTACAGTCATTTCATGCATGGAAAAAAAATTCCCAGGAAGGGGAAACTAATCCTCTGCACTTTTGTTTTCTTTTTTTTTTTCTTTTTTGTTAGTCGATATAACATAAAACTTTTTCAGGATTGAGATGATATTGTGTCACTGCACCACAGGCATACCTGTGCAAAATGATGAAAGGCCAGCAATTGTAACTTTTCCTTGTCTCTCAGTGATTGGTCTCTGATCCTCATCAAATATGGAAGTGGGAGCTTTTTCCAGTAAGCTCACTTCTGAGCTAAGTGAAGCTATTTTAGCAGAACCATGGACCATCCGTGAAGAAAGGTAGAGAAAAACTGTGTTGAAAGACAAAAATTTTAATCTTTAATTCTTTCTCCCATCACTCATTCACAACAATGCTTAAAAGAGGAACCTTCTCCCAGTTCCATGAGGAAACCAGCTTCAAGACCACCCAGAGAGCTCTATTCCCTTCTCCTTGTCTAAATCACACAAAGAAAAATAAACAAATGAACACAACATTTGCTTTCTCATCCCTTCTTTTCACTAAAGGGTCAGGAAGGTCGGGGATCCTTCTTCTGCCATCTCTGGACACCCTCACCCTCTTCAACAGCCAATCCAGATGGATCATGGCCTTTGAAATCTTAAATCCTTTAATCAGTTTCTCCAACTTTCTCCGTTGGCTCCTTTATGTCACATTCCAGGGCTAATTCAGGTACCTTCATACAGTGTAGGATTTGGATGACAGAAAACACACGGGGAAGTACAAGTCCAGAGATCTGTGCAAGCAGTGGGTTGATTATCCTTAGCTTCATTAAGGTTGCTCAGCAACATGAGCTTGTATTAATCATGTCAGAGCAGCCACATCCTGACAAGCTATCGGCACTGCCAGGATACAGAGCCTTCCCTCACACTGCTGAGAAAACATTCCCATGAACAGTCCCTCTGCTTCCAGCGAGGTAATGGGGGAGTAAAATTTAGACTTGTCAAAAATTTAATGAAGGATTATTCTTACTACAGTTAAGAGTCCAACCAGAAAGGAACACAGGATGCTGTACAAAAGACTTTTTCAGTGTCTACAAAAAGAGATATGAAAAGCAACACTTGAAATATTAAATAATGCAGCTAAATGATCTAGGTAATTAAACAAGGGGCAAAGAATTCCTGAACAGATAGATCACTGGCTGCACAGCTCACAGCTTTTCTATGCCTGGAAATATGAAGACAACGTATTCTTGAGAGATTCATCACTAAATTCGCAGTCATCATTTCCAGCTGGATTTTTTCCATTTGATAATTTTATACAGTTAATCAGAGCTCATCAAATACTGCAGAAATAACATTCAAGAACTTCAGTTTAAATTCCAAACAGCTTCCTCATGTCTTTCTATTTCTTATTAATATGATTATGTTCACTCACAAATGTTCTTTTTTTATCTCAGCTTTTTAATGATTTCAAATTACCAGCCATTCAGTGGAGCAGCACTTCAAATTGCATTACAGAACAAGGCTGACTCTTTCATGAGCTACCCTTACACTGTCAAGAAAAACAGGAATTTCTGTGGACTTATAGATATTCAATATTGACAACATCAAGCTGGGTGCTTTAAATTTGAGGCAGGGCTTCCTGAAGAATTACTGAAGAATGTTTTTATATTTTAGTAATGGCAATTCTGGAAGTGGTTTTCCTTTAATGATATCTGGGTGAAATGAATGGGAGATGATGCCAGCCTTTTAAAATTAAGTGAGGGTTTCTCAAACACCTTGCAGATGATTTTAGGACCCTATCCCTAAAAGTCTACGCAAATAGTACAAGTGACAAAGCCCACTAAAGTCAAATGTGATGCTGGAAAAACCATAAGGATTATTCTCTTAATACAAAGACAGAGAAATTTGGATTGAAACACTCCAGAGGGGATATCCTCTATAGCCCCTGTCTCTAAATATATATACTTTACTGCCTACCACCAGCATTAATTATAAATTGAAGGATTGTGCTCCAAATCTTCTAAATGACACATGGGCTGTTACTATACCAAAGGTGGAAAACTGTTGAGAACAATTTGGTTTGTGTTTGGTTTGTTTTTGTTTTTGTTTTAAATCCCTCACTTCATGGAGCAGGAAAAACTATCATGTAATTACATGGAGATTTGCTTTAAAAAACCAAGCAAATAAACAAACTCAGGTTTCAAAAAGCAGTTTTGAAACTTTAGGAAAGATTTGGTTGCTATACTCCACACAAAGAGAGAAAGACTTCTACTAGATTGTTCCTACTTGAACATATGAGTATGAAAGAACCACCTAAATCTGAGAGACTATTGAGGCAAGAGTGTTTTCTTCTGTTTGTTTATTTATACAATTTTGCTGAGACTTCAAATACTTTCAAATAAAGAACATTTCAGGTCATTGAATGCTATGTGTACTGTGTACTCCCACATACTTTTTTTTTTTTTTTAAGTTACACATACTGAAAGAAACCACTTACTGGGAAGGAAGACTACTCTTGGCCCACTTCTCTGCAGGACAAACTCCAGATGTCTGAGTCTCCATTAGATTTAAAAAGACACCTTAGATCTGTGTTGCTGTCTATATTTCCTCCTCCTCTCCTCCTGCCAGCTATAAAACTAGAACAGTGCAATTTGATTTGGCAATCACTATTTACCTGGACTGTACATTTGAATGGCTGGGGCCTGCCTCATCCTATACATAGTATCAGCATGATGAACTTTTACTCTCAGTTCAATTTTGCTTATGCAGCAAACAAATTAAATATTATAATTTCTAAAAGAACTTGGGCTAGCCAGTAGTTTTGAGCAGTTAAACATCTGAAGCATTAAAACAAAGAAATGTAACTTCCATTAGTGGTGTGGTTGCTACTTATATGGATATGGGATAAATTCTATGTTAGTAATAGGAAGAAATGCTTTACTGTGAGCATTGTGAAGTACTGTTTCCTCAGAGTAGTGGTGAATGCCCATTCTTCAATGCCAGGTTGGATGGGGGGCTTGGAGCAACCTGGTCTAGTGGAAGGTGTCCTGGCCCATGATAAGAGGGGCTGGAATGGAATGATCTTTAAGGTCCATTCCAACACAAACCATTCTGTGATTCCATTAATAGCTCTAAATGCCATTTACTTCTAATTTAAAGAGGGATCATTGCTTGTTAGACACATCTGCAAAATTTTACATTGCGTTTTCTTTCTCTGAAACCTAAGCAAAGGTAATGCAAATCTGAAAATCAATATGATGTGTATATGTAATGTATTAACATTTTAGATCACTATCATCATAAATCACTTCACTTATTCATCGTAAAAATAGAGTATTGTATCAGCATAAGTACCAGTTGAGTTATACATGTGTCTCAGTACATAGCACAGATATAGCACAGATATATCTTTCATTTTCCATTTCAAAGGTCTTTTCATCCAGAAAAGTGAATCCTCTAGTTCATGAAATTCCTCTTTTTTCTTCTTTTATTTCAACCAATCTTTAATTTTAATTTTTTTCTCAGAGCAAATCATCTCTGTCTGCCAGCTGCAGGAGGTCCTTACTTTCATCTGGAGAATACATCAGGGCTAATGTCAGAGTTAAGATACTCGAGGGAGTATATCTACCACCTTGTTGTATTAGGAGAATTTTAAGTTGGATATTCCTTTTTACATTGACTTTAAACACGTAGAAAACATCTAGCAGGGAAAGGAATTAAGTTTGTGGTGTTCCCCTACCACACACTCTGCTGCCTCAGTGTCCAGGTCTGGCACTCATAGAGATCAGTGTTCAGGCAGCTCAGTCTATTCTACTCCTGTTCAAGGGCAATGTGGACTTGCTAAGGGCAGAGTTTTCTCCTCCACACCCCACATCCAGGCACTGCCCTCTGCTTACTGCATACACAGAGGTTTAAGTGAAACAACAAAATAAATAATAAATAAATAACTGCCCCCAAATAAACCACAACAGTTTAGGGAAGCTATAGAACCTCTGAGAAACTTGAGTTTAAAAAAGAACTTTTGATGGACTTACTCTGGACACAATGTAAGACATAGCTGAAGAAAATTCACACAGTAGTGTGTCATTTCTGTTTTCTCTTGTGTGGTCTATAAACAAAAGGGGGACCCTGATTTTCAGTTCATTACATTATTCTTCTCATATTTATTCATGTGAGGTTAGCTCATGAACTGGCCTCCAGAGGAAGCAACTTCTTCTGTTCTTATATGCCTAAGAGTTGAATCTCTCAAGACAGAAGCGTTCAAAAAGACCAAGCTCTCCTGTCCTTTCTTGGGTTCATTGCTTCCATCTGGCAGCTGAAGTATAGTAGCTGGGTGGGAGAAATAAGCTGAAATTATTGCTGGCTAGTCTGCTTACTGAAATATCTCTCAGAGGCATCTGAAATTAGGATCGCTGACTTTCACAATGGTTTGGGTTAGAAGGAGCCTTTAAAGGTCATCTAGTCCAACCTCCCTGCAGTGAGCAGCAACATCTGCAAGTGGCCCAGGTTGCTCAGAACCCAGCTTGGCCTGACTTTGTAAAACCTCTGAGAAGTCGAGGACTCTTGAAAGGGGAAACTGAGGATTTCCTACATCACCAGAATGATGTAAGCTCAAATGATAGCAGACAAGTTACAAATGTGGGTGTCCTATGACTTATCCCATTGACTTAGTAGGGACCATGTCTCTCTTTTCTCTGAGTAAGCTGAGATTTCATTTCTTTCAGACTGGCAGTGTGACAGTGCAGACTACTTGGTTCCACAGGAAAATTTTCATGAAAACTCCCCAAGGAGAGTTTGCACATAAAACATAGTATCTTTCCTTCCCCCTCATACTTTCTATCTCATATACATACTTTAATGAGGAGTATTATGTTGAAAATACAGATGTATACATAAACTCATCCTTGAGTTACTCTGGAATACGTAAGATAATTATCATTACCTTCCTTCTGTCACTTTCTTTTGGATGGATGAGTCTTTCTTCTCTTGCAAGTGCTCTCATTGCAGAGGGAAGCCCATCAGATTTCCTGCTTTGTGTCCTCTGCAATCCTTGCCCTGCCGCTCTCACTGGAGAGCTCACCCCTGAGACATTCCCATGCTGGTGGGAGTGGAGGAGTGCAGAACTCTCCAGCTCCACCCTCTTCCAGAGGAAATGTCATGAGAAAATGTTTTCTTGAGGTCTTTGCTGTTAAAATGCTATGAGAATGCTTGCTATCAAGTGTGCATTTTTATGGCATTTTGACTGGAAGTAATGTGAGAATGTTCTTTCTCACATTATTTCTAGTAGAAATACCCTGAGAACACTGTTGTTTGTGATATTTCTACAAAATGTTCTTGGAGATTGGATGTGACTAAATTTGCCTTTGTAATCTTTCTCTTTTTTTCTTTCTGTAATCTTTTTTTTCTTTCTTCCAGCTGAAATTTGGGCAGCATCTAATGTTTCTCTATTTAAAACATTTCTTTTATCATTAAGCCTTGTCCAGATTTGTGCCAAATGAAGCCTTTAGCTGAAATGGCTGATTTGTTTCTTTTGTGCCCTAAGACCTATCCAAACTGAATCAGAGGTTAAGAAACCAGATTAAACTCCACAGCAATTACAGTATTTATAGGATTTTCTTCTGAGATGAAGTTGTTTCGACTGCCCTTTCTGTTTCAAAGTGAACCCACAATAGGGTTGAATAAAACTGTGGAGGAGTAGAGACCTGGAAGAACAAAGACCACATACTGTAAAAAAAGCCATTCTAATTAAATCAGAATGAAAACAGAAGAATGCCTTTGCTTTCAGAGAAACAAGTAAGCGACCTAGAGAACCTTATGACTTGGCAGTCTACACATTTCTTTTTTAAAAGACAACTCACATCTTTTAAAGGAAATAAATCCTGGAAAAAATATAAGATGTGTCAAGTCAATCAGCTATTTATGCCATTTCCTCCGATCCTGATGTTTCCTTCATGAATTATGCACTTTCAGCTGCCACTACTCACATATGTGGGCCCTTGTGGCATGTTTCCCAGGACCAGCATGTGATTACAGATCATGAAAAATGAACATACACATTGCTCCTTCACTAAAGGCTGAGATGCACAGTTCCAAATGCTCCATGTTAGAAATGTCTCTTCTATTTGAAAAATACCAGCTGTTATTAAAAACATCCATGGGTAGAATAGCTGAAGCTGTGAAAACTAATCACCATAAAGAATTAAGAAACAGATGCTCCTGAAGAATGGAATAGGTAAAGCAGCCACTAAGAGTTTTCCCATAGCCAGAAGGTGGTGCTGCATTGTAATGTAGTCACAGGGGGTCAGGTTTGCATCTTTGATAACTTATGCTGTTTGATTCACTTTTAAAAAGTGAAAGAGTAGGAGAGATTAAATCATCACAACTGCACTCTGGGGTAGTGTTTAGCAGAGGTAAAACGAAATGTAGAATTTAGTTACTGATATATTAAAAGCCTGTGGTTGTGCTGGTGTTAGACTGGGTCTTTCAGTAGAAGCTTTAAGTTCTCTCTCTATTTCTTTTGTTGCTGCTTTTATTAAACTCTCCTGCTTTCTTAACTCTTCTGTTTCATCTCAGGACACTGAACAACACAGAAGAGAAAAATCTGGTCAACCACCTTGTGATGTGTTTCCTTGAAAAAATCTTTCTTCTTGTAATACATTGCATATTTTTTGCTAAAAAAAGTTTGAGCTTTTTCCTTTTGTTGAATAGAAGCTGAGATATTCAGCTCCAGGTAGGCACTGTTGACTTTGATGAAACTGTGCAAGGCTTTGCCAGGTGAGGTGGTGCAAGCTCCTCCTTTAACAGAGAGAAGGAGAGCAGGGCTGTTGTCACATCATGTGTCTGCACAGTGGAGTGGGCCTATGCAGGGGATCCCAGGGATTTAGCTCAGGTAAGGCAGTGTGGGTGCCTTGTCTGCTCAGTTAGGCTTCCTCAGTCATGCTGCACCCTGGTCTGCATGGATGCATCTGCATTACTTAGGACCATGAATGAGCTTTTGAAACATATTCAGATTGCTCCCATGTTCTGCACCTTGCTCTGTGTTTTGGAATAGTCTTGGAGAGCAGATGCTGGTTGTCAGTAAATGGGTAGATGTGCTCTAGCAGCCCACCCTGTGCACTGCTGCTCCTAGGGACAGTCATGACACAGGATTGCTCCTTCCTCCCTCCCTCTCTCCCTCTCCCAAATTCTGCAGGGTCAGGATACAGGGCCTCAGCACCAAGTGTTTCTCTCCTAGAGATTCATTCCTATTGATCTGCCTTAGGAGTTCATAGAGCTCATGGGTACCTCTGCATAGGCTAAGGGTCATAAGGACAAATCCCATGTTCTCTGATAAAAAAGATATCCAAATTTGATGTGATTTTTTTTTTTTAATGGGAAAAAAGTTAGTAAGAACTAGGCAGGCATCTGCCTCATGGGAATAAAGTTTTGACTGAGAGGAAAATGACCCTGACCATCAGAGCAAATCATCTCAGGGACATGAAAAATTATTGCCAAGTAATGCCATTGTTGTTTGCTTTACTGAGGCACATTGAAGCCATGGGCCAGCACTCACTTTTACTAACTACTAAAAAAATGTGATGTTTTTCACAGCAAGGGAATGATCCTGAAGGTTAAAATTTTCCATGGATTAAAGGAGAGACACTGTAAGTTAATGGAACTGAAATCCACTGAGAATTAATGCGTGCATAAAAAACACACCCAGTTCAGGAAATTGCTGGGCTGAAAGTAGCTGGAGGCTGGGAGAACAGTGAGGGGGATGGGCAGATAGATTTGCCATATTCTTACTATTTTCTAATCACTACTTTGACCACTTCTCTGGATGCTCTAGGGCAGATAAGAGGTGATCCTCTCCCCTGAGATCAACTTCAGCCCCTTTCAGGCTTAGGATGAGCATCTTCATCCTCCCAGTGCTTTCCAGAGAGTTGCCTGCACAGGTCCCCTGAGTTCAGCTGTAGCAGCCTCTGTGCCACTGGGAATCAAAAGAGGATTTGGTCACCTGAACTTTCACAAGAAAATTTTCCATCAACTTGTTATTAATTGGGGCTAAATTATCCTTGGCATGACCTTTCTGAATGATGGCTACTCTCACATCAGCATGGAATCTCTGATTATCCAGTGACTGAGATATGCTTATGTCAGCCATGGAGAGATTATCCAAAATGGAAATGCCTTTTCCACAGGAGATGCCACCTTTGCACTGTGCATAATGTCTTTAACAGGTTGTAGAACCTTTGTGGATTAACTGTGGATTTTCCCCTAAATTTAGGATGCCAGAAAGCTGCTTCCAGTTTGGAAACATACCAGTTGTTCCAATGGGGATTTCTAAGACATGCAAAAATGTACACAGATTTTGATACAGCTGAAAAATAAAGACTATTTTCTTTCCTCTAACAAGGTCATGTAGTATGACCAGGCTTATGTAGAATAACTTCAGGAAAACTTTGAGTTCACATAGAAATCGATATGGCTTCATTTTTGGAGATTTTTTTTTTCCATTTAAATATAATTCTTTCTATGTGTATATACAATAGCTTTTAAAATCACCGGATGTTTAATGACTGCTTTCAATTTAAAAAGTGGCCCATAGTAGATGGAACAGACCTAACCATTCCCAAAATCATGGAGTTTTATTGGCCTAAATAAAATGAATTTTGAATAATGAGGGGCAAAACGTAACTTTACTTTAACTTACATAATGAAAAAATAGACAAGTTATTTAAATAAAATATTATTTTAAGCATCTAGAGACCTAAGACCTTTACAGGCAGAGATTATGTATAGCTTGGGGTAAGTGCTTGTGTGAGAGTTTCTTCTTGCTGGAAACAGAGGCCCATAATGCAAGTGGTGACAGACCTTAAATTAGTGCAATGCTACTGTACAATAATGTGTATTCTCAGTGCCATATGGTTGTGATATGCAGCTGTTTTCCTATGCTGATTATAAATTTGGATTGTCTGGCAGACATTACAGAAGGGAAAGACATCATTGATCATTTTATCTATCCACTCTGGGTCAGTGAAAGATCATTACTGCCAGTCTCAATTTCTGTTTTTTAATTATTTGCATTACTGTGGTGTCCCAAATCCCCAGGCAGGTCAGTGTCCCTTTGTTCTGTGCATTTCACACATCAGGGTAGACTGTTGCTTGCTTTGAAAATGAAGAGCAGCTAATGTGCAGATGTACTGAGAGGCAAGCAGAAACTGAAGCCAAGGTGACACAACACTAAATGTAAAGGCTATGCATTCTTTGCTGCTTCACTCTCTGTTCTTTTATTATAACCTGATTATCTTGGTTTGCTTACCAGCTCACCTTAGCTGGCTGAAGGTTCACAAGCACCTCAGCAGACCTGGTGTGTGGAGAAGCAGTTCCCTGTGAGCAAATGCAGAACTTGAGTTATCTGCCTGAGACACCAGCAAGTCACAGGGAAAGAAGCAGAAAGGCAATGTCATGGCACAGAAGAGTGTGTAAAAAACATTTGAAGAATTACTGGAAATTTGTCTGTGCCATAAAATGGCCACGTGGTAGAAATCCCACAACTAGTGGGAACTGGTGCCATTAAGTGCAGGCTGTATATGAACACAGCCCTGTGCCACAGTGACCTGTCACTGCATTTTCTCGACAGGGCTTATTAGCTTGGGCACAGCACTGTCTGATGTGGGAACAGCGCGTCAGATGTGAGCTGGCTCAGCTCCAGACAGCTCAGTGCATCCCTGTATCACACGCCCCAGCACATCAGCTCTGGGATTTACTTGGAGGGACCTCACTTGGATCAGTTTTAATTGGTCCATAAATGATAAGAAGTCCACATTGCTTCTCTCATCCAATCTCCGGTTTAATAAAGGAAGTTCTTTCTGATGATTAGACAGGTCTTTTCCTTTTAAAAAATATTTCATCCTAGTATAAATTAATTGCCCTCCAAGCCCAGAAGAGAATCCTTTGAAAAAGAGACATCCTGGCAGGGCAAACAACCGTGTGTTTTGTTGCCATTTGAGGGGACTTGCACTGAAATCCCAGCCTTTGCTGCCTTTCTCCTGCTAAGGAAGAAGTACCTCATATCACAAACCAGCAGCCCCTTCAGGCAATTGCCATTTAAAGAGTGGCATTGATGGACTCTGTAAGGAGTCCTATTCAGTGTTCTCTGGCTTGGCAGCATGATGTCAGTGATGTGGGCGGCAAACCGCTGAATTTGCTTTGATGGTATTTGTGCTCTTTTTTTTCCATTTTTCACGAATGAGTGATTCATTTCTTTAAAACAATGTGTTTGGAAAGCCTGCCCCGCTAAGGAATTGTCTACGCAGTGGGGGAGGCTTGGAACATTGTATGTCCTCATGGAAGTACCAACAGGGGTTGTGCCAGATCCTTAGTGCAAGACGTAACAGGGATGCTTGCATCAAAGCCAAAGCTTCATGAATCAAAGGCGCTGACTCTCGAGCACAAGGGCCAGCATTTGGGCAGATAACACAGCCCGTGCCAATTTAGGGTGAGAGAAATGCCCCAGACTAATCCTTGGATTCAAAGAAATGCAACATAATCAATTTTGAGTATCCCACAGCCTTGAGAGTCTTCATTTATAGATATCAAGCAAAGAAATAAGGGTAGTATGTGGGCTCATTTCCCAAACAAGGAAAAGCAGAAAAATTTCTGCTAAAACCTGATCTTGCCTCATGTGGTTTGTTCTAAAACACAGGGGGATGGGGAAAGCAGCACTGGAAGAAGAAACTGTGGATGTCAAATCACATGCTTTGCAAGTGGATCAACTGCAACATAAATGCTCATGTGGCAGGCGACCAGAAGCAGATTTTGGCCAGTATGAGAGATGTTGGATAATTCTGTGCCATCTCCAGAAGTAAGCAACTGACACTTGACATTCACCAGCAGGGTGGTTCAGACTGCTTAGATTAGGCTAAGGCAAAATGTTATATGCAATGAGAAAACAAGACACTAATGGAAAATCATCAATTATCCTGTATGCACAATGGACTTGGAGGCAGCATTAGATTAAACTCTAAAACCAGGGTCATATCTGAGCTGTCACTCTCAATGAAATTTCTGGATTGCGCTGAAAATTATGTGTCTGTGTTCACTTAAAAAGAAAATGTGGAATCCCCCTCTGTTCAGAGGTGTGTAGTCAAGAATTTCTTGCTCTCTTGAAAAGGTAGCTAAAAAACAAGGTGACTGCACAAGTTTTGCATAACATTTTTGTGATTTTAAAGAGAAGAGTGAACACAGCTTCAGACAAATACAAGTATCTCGATAATTTAACTTTGCATTTCATAAATAAAACGTTAAGTGGTTCATTGCAAAAGCTGATCTCTACAATGCTGAAAAAATTGGCTTCCTCTCCCAACAACTTTTGCAGGAGAAAGTCCCCATGAAAAAACTGATTGCCTGACTTCACATCACAACCAGTATCTGGTTCAAAGGATTGGTCCCAAACAGTAGAACAGAGGACTTTGTGTTAGCAATGTCCACTCTAACCATATGTCTAATCAATGTTTCCTTAGCCCTTTCCATATTAGCACACTGCTTAGACAACTTATTAAAAAAGTGGAAGACTTGACTCCACCTTCTTCTGAAGTTTAAATTCCATAACTCCTACATGACAGAACATATTGGATTGGACAATCTTAATGCCTTCTCTTAAAAGTAAGCCAATGGGCAGGTGTCTAAGTTCAGTATCAATATTGCTTTATTTCTGTTTAATGTCTCCTGGATAGAAGTGGATGTATATGCACTTCACAGCATAAACATAGAGCCTGACCTGCATCATTATTAAAATGGTCTGCAAAATTCAGTAAGTCAGTGCTCAGATTCCATCTCAGTAACACATTTTGGAATGGTGAGTTTACAGAGACAATTTCATGAACTCTCTAATCCTATAAGGGCAGAAAGCACCCTGTTCTCCTCCTCTCCTTCTCTCTCCCAGAAGATAACACATGCAAGAAGATGATATCCACAACAGCTACAGTGCCCTTGTTTTCCAACTCAGTTTGTCTGAGTTCCTCAAGCTCAGTGATGCTCAATGAGAATAGAGAAAACATCATTCTTAAACATTCAAAAGCAGCTCCCCATTTGTCCTTCAGTTACATACACACCATAAAGTGAGTAAACACAAGAAAATGCTTTGAAATTAAACCCTCCCTTTTTTTTTTTTTTTTTTTTGGCACTGCAACTTGGTACTCCGTATGCAGTGAGTAGATTGTAGATTTTTCCCCCTGGTTTTAACAATAAATGACATTACAAGTCTGAGAAACCTGCCTGGTTGAAAGTGTTGTCAAAATGGCACATACGAAAGTTCATTTCCTAACAATCATTTTGGTAGGAATTCCCCAATTGCCCCCCTTAAGTTATTTACAAAAGCATTTTGTATTCTCTAATATGGGGAGTATAAGATTTTTCAGTGCAAATGTTACAGATACTATTTTGAATAACAGTAGAAATATACTTTCAAGAGGAGATATTCCATGAATCATTCACTTCCCTGTGTCTTTTCACAAAATTGATGAAAAATGAAAAAATCAAATATTCTGTAGGACAGAAATTCTGAAAAAAGTTTACTAAAATTTTTGTTTAAATTATATTGAACTGATATAATATTAAATATTGCCTTGAACATCTGTTTTTTAAAAAAAAGTTTATTTTATATTTGTGATACTCTAATAACATTTTCAAATCAAAACCAGAGTACTTTCTTATTTTATAATAATAATAATAAATTTAAAAATCCCAGTATTGACGGATTCCTGACAAGTGTTTTCGGTTTTGTGGAACTGTATTTTCTGGTGGAAGTCAGCATAGCTCAAAAATTTTCAGTAAGCTTTAGAATTATACATAAGGACAAGCAAGGCTGTGATTTTCAACCACTTGTGGAAATGAAAATCATATGGACCCAATTGAAGGCTACTGAGATTTGGGTACCATGTCCCAGAGGATCCCTTGAAAACTCTGAAAGAGGATCTCAAGCACAGTACATACTTGCTGCCTATTACTTTTTAAAAATAAAAAGTGTTGGAGGCCCATGTCTAAGAAAACTTGAAGCACTGCAGTGCTGTAGAAGTCTTTAACTTCTAAGGAGCTGTAGAACAGTACTTTCTTTTGTTAATCCTAATAGATAGATTATTCCAATTAATAGATAGCAGGAATTTCATTATATGTTATATGTTACATGTTACATATTGGTGCTTTGTGATTTCTGCTACACACTTGTATCTCAAAATTAAAAAGAAAAACAAAGAACCAAAGACAAACAATTGTTCAAACCATGTCTTAGAATTTTATTGGAACTCTATTAAATACTTTGAAATTTTATTTGAAGTTCAGAAACTGATGTTAAGTCATCAAACGAGATTCCCTGCCTTTATATAACTGATTGCAATTCATTCTAAACTTCAGTTGTGTCTCCCTGCATACTAACTTCACAAACACAAAACTTCCCACTGCACTTTTATTCACAGGCTTGTCAATCAGGTGCTCACCGTTCCCTTAAAGTTTAAGCCTTATTAACCTACACACTGGATTTGACTGGTGATCGGCCACAACAAACAAAGAGCACCAACTCTCAGGTTCCAAATCCTGTCATCCTAGTTCAGAGGGTCCCTGCAAACCCCCTGTAAGAGATGAAAGGATCAGTCAAATGTCTGATTATTCAAACACACAGGCAATGAGGGCACATTGTGAAAAAAAAAAAAGTTAGTGGAGTCCCCTGCTGATTGAGATATCTTCTAAAAAAAAAAAAAAAAACTTGGTACTGATCTTTGTATGCAGATAGCATTGGTTTCTAGCCCAGGTCTCCATGGGTTATGTCAAATGCACACTGGGAACACCATGTGGAAGGTCTGGACTGAACATATATTTGGCAAATATTGTTAAATTGAATTCACCTCATGCCAGTGTTGCCCAGATACAATAGGAAGCCAGCATGATAGCTACTTCAGAGGAACTGAAAAATCACTGCAATTCTGGCAAGAACAATTTTATTTCACTCATTTTCATATGTAATTTCATATTTTAAGGCTTCAGTATAGACATATGCATATACCCTCATTTGGTATACTACAGAGATTATTTTATTACAATAATGCTCATTAATGTCTTAGGCATGTTGGTCAAATGTAATCCTGCTGGCTAAGCATCACTCTATTTATCAGGATTTTCATTGCTGTTAGTTAATATTAGAGAATTGCTCAGAGACTCCACTCAGGCATGGGACCCTATACATAAAAGGCAATGGTCCTTTCATGTTCTGTAAGTACAAATCTAAAAAATAGCTATGAACGGTAGAATGCAAAGTAGAAGAGCTGAGGGAAAGAGAACAATCATGTTAATGAAGAAATCTGAAAGGTTGGGGCTTTTTTACGATTATTAAAAAAAAATCTTTGGCCTTTAATACGAGATAAATCAACAGAACAAAAAGCAAGAAATTACAATCTACCATGAAGGCAGACTACAAAACAGAAGCTGACCTTAGATTTTCCCAAAAATATTTGCTTATATTCCTGCTTTCCTGCTCTTTTTTATTTTGGTTTTCTCCAAAGTAAAGAATAATAATAACTGCGGGATTCCAACAACTGTTGAACCTGCATGAAACAACATTCAGCTTCTGACTGTAATGGCTTATAAGTTTCCCACTGAGCTAACTACCAGTTAGTAAAATGTAAATGACACAATAAACAGGGCTCATGAGAGGATCAGATCATACATACATTTTTCTGTAATACCTTTTGAGAAGGGGGAAACAAGTGCAGGTTATAGCTGAATAGTGCAGGGAGCACGTGGCAACAGGTCTTTTATTCTGTCTACCAAAGCAAACTTTTTTTTTCCCCTGGGGAAGAAAAGGCATAACAAACTGATGGGTGAAATACTTTTTTTACTGAAAAGCTAGTTTTCCATCTCAGAGTGATAGATTGAAAATCCAGATGGCTTTACCTATAGGTCTTAGGACAATAAAAGAAATTAGGGTAAATAAACAGTGACAAATATCCCATCACGACATCACTTTCTTGTAAAAAGTTGAGTATCCTACTTATACAATATTGTCTTCTTCCTGTGTCATAGTGGTATAAACCAGATTATTTAAAAATGTTTTTTTCATATTTTTGGTATGATACTGCATCAACTCTGAAAGGTACTAAAATGTGCATCTTTCACTTGTTTTCTGTAGTAATTCAATATCTTTGACCATTTCTTTAGAAAATTATTTTCATCTGTTTTCTGTATCAGCTACATCTTAATACTTCTATCCTTTAAGAAGATTCCTGCCCATTCAATAAGCATGTTAAATAAAGGGTAAATGTATGAATAAACTGGTTCTTATATGATTCAGAAGCTCACAGCAAAAAAGCAACCAAGCATATACAAGTAATACGCTGTTCCTCAGGGAATACAATACTTGTACCATAGCTTTGGCTTTATGTTGCCGAGTTGGACTGAGCCTGAGAGATGAATGTAAAAGATAAAGAAGCATTGTAAGGTCAGTGACTGAGCTCCTCTTTTTGCTAATCGGCTTCCCTTGTTATCCATCCAATTTACTAGAAGGTTAACCTTTTCACTACTGCTAGAAATTAGCTAATTTTTTTTTTTTTATGAAATGGCCAGAGTAACAAATTGAACTTGTTGTAGTTCATACAGCTCCATAACAGTAAATGAGATTAAAAAAAAACAAACAAACAAACAAATTAAAATTTAGCAACTCAGCAGCATTTTTCCCTCCTAAGAACATTCAAATGCAAATGGGTTTACATGAAAAGAGGTACCAGGCCTTCATAGATAAAATATTTCATGGAGATAGAGCTTCCAAGGCCATGGGAGGAATGCCAATGTCACATATTAATTAAGAACATATTTAAGATGGACTGACCTAGAATTTTCCAAAGGAACATATTGCTTTTGAAAAATCATTTTCTTTTAAACTAGAACTTTATATGGAGATCCTGTTCCAAACGTCTTTTAAATGTTAAATGCATAGAATATTGTATTTCAATATTTTTTAAATGTAGAATTCATTATCCAGGTTGAAATTATCGCAAACGCCATTTAAAAAAAAAGCAGAATAGTTATGTATAAGTGAACCAAAACTCATTATGTATCCACAAGCTTTTAAGAGGTTTTTCTTTTCTTCTTGGATCAAGACAAAAAAGTAAATTTGTTGAAAAAAGTGCAAAAGTTGTTTTTTTAAGTTATATTCTATATCCCAGGGTATGAATGAAAGAAAAAAAAATTGACTCAGGATGGGTAACCCAAAGACGAAGGCTTTACCATTTGAAAGATCAAGGTTGAGTGCTCAGCTCCATCACAAGATATTTTTGTGGCTTTTGCCCAGACAGTTCATTCCATGTTCACCTGTCTTAAATTCATGAAAGCAGTTCAATCTCTAGGTCTCAGACAGCACCATTTGTCCCCTAGAAAAACACATACAAAGAATTAGTACCTCTGTTCTAGAGCATACACAAAGGACCGTCCCAAAAACTGCCTTAAGATAACATGGCAGATGGATACAGGTTCTTTAGGAAGTGCTGTCTCAGGAGAAGAATTGGTCCAAAGTTACAAGGACTTTGAAGAAGCTGACAAGGAATAAAAGTCCCCAGAAGGACCACGTGCATTAGATGTACCCCAGCTATGGCTGATTTACACAGGTAACACAAACTGTAGCCACCCTGCTCTGCAATTTATTGTATTAAGAAAAGGAAGGTGATGTGTAAAAGACATATTTTACTCAAACATCCTGATATCTCCTACCACAAAGGATCAGTCTGGGGGTTAATATCTTAAGCAAATATTAGCTCTGTGTACACTACGGTGATAGAAGGGAGGGAGGGAAGTGCCTTAATTCAGAAGAAGATTGGGATAAATGTCTATATTTTGCCTTTCTTAAAATATGTATATCAATGCAGAAGATTAAAGAGGAGAACATATGAAAACACTTAAAATATGGCGAAGCAGAGGTGCAAGAGAAAACAAGAGAATTCAGATCACTAGTGATTGTGAGGCACATTAAACAAATTCAGCTCTAATGATGAAGGAATTGATGCAAGGACACCAAACACCAAAGGAAAAGAAAATTTTAGTGGCTGTTCCATATTGAAAATAAAGCTTTCAATATTCTAAAAATGTGATCTTAACACTTATAAGAATAATATGAATTCTTAAATTCAAAAGATATATTTTCTAGGAAAATATCCATGGGCACTTTGTGTATCATATTCTATCCCAATGGTAAAAGAAGAAAGTTGAGAACTTTTATGAAAGTTAAAAAAGCCGTTGGACTTCAGCCATTCCATTGACTTGGCTTGCAACCCCAGTCTATATATTTTAACCTTCTTTTTATCCTTCAGTTCTTACTATTATACAAAAAAACTTTTGGATGAATCTCTGAAAAATCTTTATTCTTTAAGCCAGGCTTGGTTTTAATCATTCTTCTCAGAATATTTTAAAATAGTGATGAAAAGAAATGAGCTGTTGTGTCTTTTAATCTCAAGAGTAATAAAAGCATTTGAATAGGCCTATTATTTATATAGACTATATAGATCTATTATTTATATACACTATTAAAAGTATAAAATATAAAAGAAAAAGTTAAGTATTTGTAAATTTGGTATCAAGTCAAGATGAAGATCCTTAGGCAGATGAAATGGGAAAAATCTTTGGGACAGTTTTCAAATGAGATAAAAAGGAAAGATAGTGAAAACTTGTAGGAAAGTGTTCAGATGTTTCAGTTTAGGATCTCCACATTTAACAAATGTTCCCACTCACTCCAAGACCTCATAAACCTATTCTGACCCTTTGTACCTTCTGAGTGCACAAATTATTAATGAAGAAATAGTTCTTCTTTGGATAGTAAAGAATTTGCTCTTTAGCAAAAGACCAGTTTTGGACTTTTAATTCCAAAGTGCAGCATTTGGGTGTTTCATTCTACCCTCAGTTACATATTGCAGGTGCTCGACATCTCTTAAGTACTGAGACTCATCATCTCAGTTTGGATCCCCAGCAGCTTAGCCTTACTATTTTGACTTAATGTTGGCATTTATTATAATCATGGATAATTATGTATAATTATAATTAAGCCCTAATCCTCCTCAATTACACTGACATAAATTAGGCATAAGGCATAATTTAATCAAAATTAATGGATTTGCGCCAGTGTGGAGCTGACACAAGGATAAATCCAGATCTTGTATCTTATTATGAAGTATAGCATTCCAAACATGCCAGAATGAACCCATCTTATGGGTAACTATTGTTCAGTTACACGAAGTGTTTGTTATTCATTGACTGTCATTACCAACAAAAATGGAAAAGTGTATTGGTTCAGAAAATAAAGAAAAAATTTCAAAGGAAACACTGAAATCTGAAAGAATTTCAGCTGTTGTACATAAGAAAAAACATTTGTAGGATCATAAGGATGTTTATAAAGATTACTTTTGTTAAAAAAAAATCAAAGGAAAATTCATTCCCTTGGGCATTTTAAATGTATGTGGTAGAAATACTCACATCCAGATGCTAACTTTTCTGGCTGACCAAGACTGGCCTTAGAGAGGTGGTTGGGGAAATGATCCTTTACAAAACATGAGATACAAAGCTTATGTTGTTGAAAGGAGAAGCATGTAATCAGCTAAAGAATTCCTGAGAAAGACCAAGGGCAGCAGATACTGAAACCTTGAACTTCCTTACTTCAATGCATTTTTTGCATGCTTCCTGGAGAAAGGAGCAACCAAGGGAATTTATTAACTTTTAACTTAATTAGGTAGATGCCAAAAAAATGTTCATTCCTGGACCAGTCTATTTAGACATTGCAACCTTCAAAAAATTATAGCTCGTCTCTAAGGACTCCAGTGGGGATTTTTTTTTAAAGAGCTATGTGAACTTTTTCATCTTCTAAATATAGCAAAAGAGAAATTTTAAATGAGAATTTTAGGTGTTCAATTTCATGAGAACATATCTAAGGCAACAGACAGTATGGTGTGTATATATGTAAGCTTAATTCAGATGGTCTATGTAAATCTAAAATAAACCCTTACAAAATTATACAACAGTCAGTTCCTGTGCAATCTAACAAATCTCTCTCACACACATACTACAATATATGCAAACATACTTTTTCCCTAGCTTTGATTCCTATTCATTGCTCTCTGTCAGAGAATATATAACCTAACTCTAACTTTCACAAGCAACACTGTCAAACCTGTAATATAGAGCTATGTTTTGTTTTGTTTTGTTTTTTTAATTCAGTTGTCTCTTATTGTGAAATTGTTGATGAAATAAAAAGGGACACAATTATAAACTTTTATCTTCTTAGGCTTACAAAAAACTGCCAACAGAAGCAACAGAATTCAGATGCCCTGTTTCCCCCTAAGCTACAACCATTGTTTCACATGGTGTCTTCTGTGTCACTCAAAAAAGGAGGAGGAGAGGATGTTGTCCCTGGGAATGGAAACTCAGTGCTGGCACTTCAGCCTGACAGGACCCATAGGCTGTGTACAGAGCTAAGAATGAAAACAGATTTTAAGAGCCACTTCTACAGCAAAAACAAGTTATAGGTGCAGAACAATCACTCTGTGCTAAACCATAATCAGATTAATTTTATTCACTGGGTTGATTTAGAGTATCAACATTGCACAGAAGGTTGAAACAAGTCCTGTTGACAGAAAGTATCTAGTTCTCTAACCTAATTCACTGGCTACTAGTGGTGAATTC
This sequence comes from Leptocoma aspasia, assembly GCA_013399835.1. NCBI lineage: Eukaryota > Metazoa > Chordata > Aves > Passeriformes > Nectariniidae > Leptocoma > Leptocoma aspasia. The sequence continues at coordinate 159,805 of VXAX01008047.1, forward strand.
ATTGGACTACTTTCAAATAAATTGTGTTGGAATTAAGAGTAGATAAATTACAGAAAAGCTGTCAGATTTCCTCAAAGCTAGGGCCTAGAACTCCAAGACAAAATTTATACAGAATAATTTAATTTTAACAACTATTATGTGTTCTCTGTTGCACATCCTTTGAGGTATAAACATTATACAAAGAATAACATTTACATGAAGGCTATCACAAGGGATAATACTAAAAACCCGCCTGTAGTAACTCACATGTTCTCTGAACTGTTAAAGTAAGGGGATTTTTTTTGTCCATGTGCTGCAGTTGTGTCACCAGTCTCGTATCCCTGCTAGCAAACCCTAGTATTGGCTATCAGTGTTGCAGCCCTTCTAATGTTGTCAGCAGCTGCATATTCAGTCTCTGAATCAATAACTCTAATCATCTTTATGGTTGTTCTTTTATCCATGTCTATTTATTATAGTGCCACAATATAAGATGTCGAGGAAAGGAAATGACAAAAGATCATTGGAAAAAACAAAACCAAACAATCACAACTAGGAAAGCTTTGAAATTAAATAATTTTTCCAAAATGCTGTCTCTAAAGATTTTTGATGCACCAGGCATTACAGGCAATTCAACCATTTATCTAAAGGCCTTGGTAAGCTTTTATACACAATATATTTCAGTAAAGTCAAGATTAATATAATTTTGGTAAAAATTTATATGCCTGAGGATTTTTCTTAACCATGCAAAATAAATAGCAGATAGTAACTGAAAGAACTTAAAATTAGGTTGACCAGCATAATTGAAAAATGGCTTGTGCTTCACTTTTTTTCAGTCACCAAACATTTAAGATGCCCTAACACTTATTTATTTTTAAATGAAATTACTTAGCATGTCTGAAATAATTCAGTAGACTACTCCTCTGACTAAAACCACATGGTTGTACATAATTTAAGAAATTCCTGAGTTTTTCTATAGCAATTATCCTGACTCTGGACCTAATTTCATAAAGGTAGAAGATGCCCAATTGTTAATTTACTGATTTGTTTAACTCCTTTTTTAAAGTTAGATCTTTTGCTTTAATCTTGGGAAAACCATTTCACCCACCTCCTTACTGTCCACTTAGGAGCAAATCATGAGAGCATGACAGAAATTTTAATCTTCTGCTTCTATCATCATTATAACAGCATTCTTGGGGACGGGGAAAGAAACTATGACAACAGTGACCAAACAAAAACCAAAAAACAAAACAAAACAAAATTTAAAAAAAAAAAAAAAACCAACAAAACCAAAAGCAAAAACTCCAGAAAATATGTTGCATTGCAAGAATTGATCTCAGAGTTTTGGTAAAACTTGGATTACCTTTGGGCTAGGAGAACTTCTACAGTAATCCTTGGTAAAGGCTGTGTCTGAGCAAATCAGAGTCTGTTAGCAGCTTCACATGAGTGTCAGAAAACACTGAATTCAAACACTTAGATTCAAACCCTCAGATTTAAACACTCAGAAAGCTCTCCTCGAGGTTTCTACAGAAGATAGGATTTAGAAGAAGTACACACTCATATATAGACCTTGCAGTTTATATCCGTTCTGAATAGTGAAAGAATAAAATCTATTTTGATGTGCTGGAAGTCAAAAAAAAGCTTCCTGCATGTGATTCATCTATCTCTGTTACATTACACAGAACTGAGTAAAAACAAGGTTTTTTTTTTTTTTTTTTTCCAGATTTAAATGTGGGCATCAGGGGTCTAAAAGAACAGTTTTCTCTCTCTTTTTTTTCCCCCTCCAAACATTTTTTACCCTTCTTCATTGGAAACATAATGCTGTCAGCTGTCTCTGCCATCTTCCAGTTTCAAGTTCTCTCTCTCCATCTGTGTTCATACTTTTTTTAACTCTTAATCAGGTCCTGCCGTGTCTTTGTATAGAAATTCATCATCATATGGCACCAATTCAGACCTGTAACATGAATAAAGGTTGGTATTTATCATAACTGCTGTAAAGGAAGTGCCTTTAAAAGGAAAGGGAGCATGTAATTCCCTGCCATTCACTTTCTCCTCAACCTTTCACCTTTTAATCAGTAGCCATAACCCAAGAAGATCTCACAATGGAAAGTTAATTATGAGGTCATGAAGATGAAAGCATCCGACTTGCATTTTATAAAGGTACTTTGCTTTTAAATTATCCCTGATTTACCTGCATGAAAGGAAAGGAAGTTCCCAAAGATTATTCAAAATGGACCAGACTTTCAGATGCCAATATTTCCAAGTGAAAATGGAAATGCAATCCTGTCAAATGTCCTCTGAATAATTCTTAGGAAGGAGGCTTCCATTTACCAGTATGACCTGACTCATAAATTGAATCCATGTTCATGGATATGAGTGTATGGAGCATTCAAAGGCAATACTCCATGGAGACTGTACTGTTCATAACTAGAAAGGTATCTAGAGTCAAAAACTCCAGAAGTTGGTTTTTCTATCTATAAGTGGTCTTATAGATAGCAGGGATACAAGACTGGTGACATATATATCTATGGTGTGTACTATTTAGAACTTCAGGGAAAGTGTGTTTGAAGGGCATTGTCCCATCTGTGCTGAAAATCCTAAACTTACTCTGTTTTAACATTTGCAGATGTTGAAGGCAGCAGAAACAACTGCAGAAAGAACCAGTAGTTTGTTTTATAACACCTAGTATCCAGGAAGGTAAGATGGAAACTTTGCCATCTGTAAATAGTAATAACATGTATTCAAAACTGTCTTTTTTTACATAAGAACAAAGATACTCTGTTCACATAGTGGTTAAGGCAAGCACCCCAAAGACAACCAAACTATTAAACAATATAATCATTTTAGAGCTATCCAAACTGAATTACCAGACTACAGAATACATGGTGTGTCCATCTGATCTGAGCCCTGTCACCTTAAAATGTATCCCCTTTGGGAAGTGAGGGTTGCTGGAGAGAAAGAGTGGCTCCATCAGACAAAGGGAGCACGAGCACCATTGCCCACTGGCCTTTTAAGCTAGAGAGAAGTGTCAGTGCACAATGGCCAAAGCATGAGGAGAAGTGGAGGCAGGGAATAGCAAGAGGCTGCCAGGGGCCATCACACTTTCCTGAGGAGCAGCATGGGTGGAAAACCATCCTTTCTGCATCCAGCATGTGAGCACTGGAGAGGATCTTGAGGATACGACATTTTCTATAGGCTTTCTATGATGTTATTATTGGCTGCACTGTTTCTCTCCTAATACTGCTTTAAATTATATTTACCTGGTTATTAATACTCCTTAAGTGTTTTTGTTTCCTCTAAGGGAAGGACAAAACATTTTCTTTGGACTTTTCATGACAGTTAATGATAGAGGATGAATGGAAAAAGAGAGGTTATGATTTAAGTTGGCAAAGTGTAAATTATATATTGCTTTTCCTGAAATAGTACTTAATTCTGAGAACTGACATCAGCAGTTATAAGGAATTGCTGCTCTTGTAGGAGAAAACCCAGAATATCCACACTTGATAAAAGTATTTTAGCAAGTTTTTTAACATGAACAAGAAAATGTTTTGTGCAAAAGAAAATTTTCCTTATAATGCTATAAACCATGAGGCCAGCTGCGCTATATAAAAGAAAAGAAGCACAAAGCTTAAGCAAGAGTTTCATGTCTTTGGCATTTCCTTGAAATGCCTTGAAATCGTCATTTGATAGCACTACCCCTTTCTGTAAAATGCAGATGCTGAGTGAATATATTTGTTCAGAGAACTATACCTATAACGCTGCGTGAGGATCACGGAAAATATGAATTAATGAAAAGAGGAAACAACAGCACAAAGCCGCTCCAAATGTAGTTGATGTAATTTATTTTATAATATTACTGTTCCATGAAGACATAGAATAATGAAACTCTCTTTCTTTACAATATTATCAGTTCAGCTGTGACAGGAAGCCCTCTGGATACTATTCTCACAGGCTTCTTGTTCACATTTTCAGATAAAGGGAATTTCTGATAGGTTTTTGAAGTTAGGCATGATTCAAACCGGAATTTGCATGAATGAGTAATAGTGAGTTTATAATCAATGCATCTTGTAATCCATGCTCCTATTCCTCCAAACAGAAACAAGTCTCTTAACTTTACCATGGATCTTGGATGTTTAGTAATTTAATAGGCTTAAGCTTTATTCCTTCAAGGTAGTTGTGCAGATACCTTTAATAAAATACACTCAACATTGCCAGTATACATTCTAGATAAATGAACACAAGAAATGTTAGATGCAACTTTATTAAACTGTTAATCCTTGCTGGAAGGCTTCCTGGAGTGTTTGAGGGTAGTGTTAGTAGTGATGATAAACTAATTTGCCACGGCTCTTAGGTTCATGTTATCTTTTCTTATCAGCCTAAGGCTAGGTCAGAAAAAAAAATTGGAAACATTTGCCAGAGATAGCAAAGTGGCTAATTCAAATACCATTGCAGAGTGTCAATCCATCCATGTCTCCATGATGGTTAGTTTAATGGTCCATTTAATTCTTCAAAGCAATTGAATCTCCACCCATATACTGATAAGGTGATACAACACAGCAGTGTTGCCAGAATTTATGTTTTTTATATGCAAGACAAGGTTTCTATGCAAGAGAGTCTAATTTCTCCAATGCAGATTGAGCTAAGGGCAACAAAAGGCTTGAGATTTTTGCTCTTGTGTTTTCAAAGTCAAATAACCTCTACAATTGTGCGTATTGTTGCTTTGACTTACTTTGTTTGGTTGGGTTTTTCTGTCATCTTAAAAAAGTAAGGCTCAAAACGGTGAATAAATTGTGGAGTAAAACATAAAAAACAACATAATGAATCACCAGCTGTTCCTAAATCTAGCAATGTGTGTTCAACTCAGTGATAGTAAGGCAGTAACTCCCATTACCTTCAACCTGTGGGGTTTACTATACCCAGGACCTCTCAGATCTTCCACATTTTGCACTGGATTGCAAGATAAAGGATACTGAGCCTTCTGCTGTCTTCTACAGCTCCTTTCTATGCAACTTCACAAATTCTGCTCATATTCATTCCACATCCTCTTGAAGTCAGTCCTTTGTTGGCTGGAGTTCCCTTGATTCTTCTACTCTATTTTACCCAGGTTGGATTCCATGAAATCAAACAAACCTACCTGGTTAGAAACTAGCAGAAAAAGTGAAACAAGACTTCTCGATTACATCCTTGAGTCTCTTGCCAGTTTATAGTTCCTGCACAGTCCTTCCTTCCTGTTGGATTTGCACCTATTATGTGTCATGATAACCTCCTTCTTATAGGCTGCGATGTTTATATCACAAATACCTTCACTTATATGTATTCAAGTGCAGGACTAGATGAATATAGTTTTCAAAATCTGATGACAATTTCCAAAAGCTTTAGCATATTATATTGAATGGAATTGGTGTGTCCTGGTTTAGGGCAAATCTGGGAAAAATTGCAATTGCAATAATTGTAGCTAGATGTCCCAGAATGCAGTTTTCTTATGTGGAAAAAGACAGACTCTTTTCTATGTAAGACTTTTACCTCTTATGTTTTTAGTAAATATTTTTGTGTAAAGTACCTTCAACTGAAATATGGTTAATAAATATTCACTCAATTTTAACAATCATCAGAAAATTATAAGATTGTGTACAATAAATTTGAAAATACTGAAATATCTTACATATGTTGTTACATATTTTAAATTTTTTTAATGTTTGATCTAATTCACACCAGTAACATAATAGCAGCCCATGAATACGAAAAACCTTTCCCAGATGAATATATACTAAGAGTAATGGCCTTACTATAAAAAAAAAATATTACTTTGCACTCAAAGTTTGACAGTGGTGAAATTAAAAATAGAATTACTTTCAAGTCAATATATCTGAAAACATTTTAAAAATGTTTTTAATCTCTGTACTTAATAGTTGAATTATTTTTGAAACCTGCTCAGAAAGGCATCTTTCACACCTCAGTGTTGGCTCAGCAGAACTTTATTTAACCTGTGACTTACTGTTTTCAATAAAAGTAAGAGGTCAAACACAGATTAAAAACATAAAAATGTACCAAAGTCCCATCATGACTGGAGTATTCTGTATATGCTTCTGAGATAATAATGAGGGTTGATAGGTTTGATGGGTTGATAGTTTGGGGAAAAAGGTTAGCAAAAATGTTTGGGTTTTCACAACCAAGGTTTGATTATAGTATCAATAGTGTGGTTTGCCATGGTCTTTTCCCCTTGTGGAGCATTAGTTCCTGAAGCTCTGGTATTGGTTAATATTGAAAAATAATATAATTCCAACAGAAATTAATTATTTTTCAAGACTGCTAAGAAACAGTGACCAAAATGAAGAAAACAAGAATTTTATCTTTAAATGGACTGGAATGTTGTCAGTGATGCATTAGTTTCCCTCACTTACCTTGAGTAAGTGCCTTGCTCCAAACTTCTGCAACCATTTTCTTTCTCCTCAGAAAAAATATTATTTGGACAGTTTCAATAATAAAGCAAAGGCAAAAACATATTTCAAAATCCTGCATAAAGATTTTCAAAAATTTGGAAGAGCATTCTTAAGATTAAAACATAAACTTAGGAAGAGCATTGCCAGCAGGTCGAGGGGGATGATGGTGCCTGGTGATGTGGCCACATTGGGAATGCTGTGTCCAGTTCTAGGCTCCTCAGGACATGAGGGACATGGAATTCCTGGAGTCCACTGGAGGACAACAAAGACGTTTAGGGGACTGGAGCACCTCATTTGTGAGGAAAGGCTGAGAGAACTGGCCATGTTTAGCCTGGAGAAGACTGAGGGGCAACCCCATCGATCTGTGCAATTGTCTAAAAGGAGGGTGTCAGGAGGATGGACTCTGCTTAGTGATGCCCAGCAACAGGACAAGAGCCAGTGGGCAGAAACTGATGCACAGGAAGTTCCACCTGAACATGGGGAAGAAATTCTTTACTTTGCAGGTGACCACGAACTGGAACTGATTGCCCAGAGAGGCTGTGGAGTCTCCCTTTCTGGAGATATTCAAAAACTGCCTGGACTCAATCCTGTGCCATGTGCTCCAGGATGACCCTGCATGAGCAGAGGCTGGACCAGATGACCCCACTGGTAGGAATCTGAATGATATAAATACTTGTGTGAATATATGTATATATATAACATTCTAGAATAAAGTAAATATTATAGATAGATTAAGACATTTATAAAACAGAGAAGGTAAAGTTAATTTTGAACTAATGAAATCTAGATTTGGATCTGCTTTCTTTGTCTTCATCAAAATTTTTGTATTAGAATTGATAAATGACTAATATTAAATAAGAGGAGGAAATTAAATAGAGGAAAAGATCAGCTTTAGGACCTATGAATTATTTTCATTTGTGTGCTTTAATCAAAGGACAGTTTCTTGCCTATATGTCAGATTGGCAATTTTCTTTTCCAAAGATAATGCTCTGACTTAGAACAGTCTCATCTTAAATATAGCATCAAGTAGAAGAGCTACTCTGAGAGATACCTCATTATTTTCTTATTTTACAAGGGCAGCCAGGGAAATATGAGACTAAATTTTGTGGAACTCCTCATGCCTTGTAGAAGGCACACTGAAAATAATAAGGGAAAATAAGGGAAGAAACACGGAAGGTATTTTTTTTTTTTTTTTTTTTTTTTTTTTTGACATGGGTGTTACTTAGTCAAAAGGAAAGTATCATTAGCTTCCTTAGTTCTCACACTGGATCAGATCACACTTCAATCAGAGGTTGTGTGGTACTTTAAAAAGTAAGCTGCAAAAGCATAGGAATCTTGCATTATTTAGAACTTAAACTTGTTTTCATGCTTCTTGGGGCTCAAGTGTACAAATTGCTGGACTGCAATAGGTGCAAGTCCAGTCCTTCCTACATTTCAGAAGAATAATCTAGTCCTGATTGCAAAACTTTTCTGCCTACACAGAAAATGTGGTCTAAGGACCACATTGTATTGAGGCCTGTTTTTTTGGAAGGTTTTCCCAACTCCTTGAAGGCCTTTGGCAGGAATCTCTGGATGAAGTCCTCAGGACTGTGCTACACAGCAAGTCAGATGAGATGGTCTTAACAGCCCTGATGGCTTCAGTCTGGAAACATGTTAGACCTAAGTCTTCTTAGAGAATATTGACTTTGGGACAGAAAATCAAAAACCTCACTGTCCTTGCTGCCCACTTTCCTTAGCACTTAAGCTTATCTCACTTTCAGAGAAGGTTTGATGCTTTGCGGAAAAAAATGTTCATCCTTAGATTTTTTGTGATGTAAATACACTTTGCAAATAGAGAAATTAAGACCTTATTTTGGGGGGTTCTCTACCCAATGTTAATGAGTGAAATGAATGCAAAGCTTCTCAGAACTCAATAGGGGATAGCTCCTGCATTAAACAAATACTATGAATAACAGGGAACGAACACTCTTAATGTGCTACAGCAACAGGAGAGCTAGAGACTTACCCACATTTCATTGTAGAGTCTCCATCAGGATTAGAGAACTTTGTTCCTTTAATTAATACAAGGCACAACTTTTACTCCATGGCTTCTCATCCTCTTCTGTCCTTTTTCATTTCTTTTTAACATTAGTTCTTTAACAAATCCTTCTTTTCAGAGACCAAAAGCTGATATGTTCTGGGGAAATGCCAGCGAGATGTTAGAGATTGGCACAACTAGCTACTGTCATTCTATCAAGACAATAGGATTTGAACGAAAGGGGTAGAGTTCTCCATGCAGAATTTAGCTGCTTAATCCTCTCTTGTGGGCTGGCACAAAATCAACAAAAGAAAGAAACCAAATTACCCAGCTCTGCTTTGGCAGATTTAGCCACTGTCAGCAGGCCAGAAGTTAATTCCCTCATATTCTTGTTTACCACCAACTACGGCAGGCCTTGCTGAGCCAGCTTTCCTGTGTAAATCTGTCAGCTGAAATGATGCACAGCATGAAGAAGGAGAGAAAGGACATGCAAAGAGTGTGGTCCTTTTGCCAAATCAAGTCCCCAGAAGTCAGGGGCTGGCACTGAATCTGCCTCCTTCCCTTCATCCTGAGTGACATTTTTGACACAAGATGAGAAAGATTTATAGTTTCTTAAACCACCATCACACCCACACACACCCACACACACACCCCCACACACACATCTCCTTGCCAGTAAGCAGGGATTGCAGTTGCATTAAATTCAGTGCATGGGAGGCTGTTTCCCTTCCGGCACTCAGAACAAGCTTCCAGCTGCTTAGCATCTTTCTGAGACTCAACAGTGTGTAGGGTATGATATGTTAATAATGAGGACTACACAGTCATCAAGGTCAGTAAAATTGCAGTGAGGGTAGGAAATGCATCATCAGTTTGCTCTGTCACAGATACTGAGTAGTCACAGTGTATGGTGCCTTTTATTGTGTGCCCAAACCAAGCTCTTGGGTGGATAATGTGACACAGGGGAATCAGGCTGTTGTGTGTCATTCATTATTCTCCAGCTCCCTTAGAAATCAAGTAGGAACATTGCTGTGAGATGAAGTAAGTTAGGTGCAAAGTATTTGCAGCAACATGTGAAACAATTCAAATCACACAGCTTTTGTCTTCTCATTATGAACCCCAAAATAGGGATCGCTTCATGCAAGTTTTTACTTACAGATGTTTATTTTAAAGCAAAGAAAATCTTGAAAGTTGGAAAATTAGGAAGATAAATACAGTCTTAAGAGTGAAGGAATACAAATATTTTTTTAAAGGTAATGGTTTTCACATAGAAATCACAAATGTCCAGGGATTTGACAAGTTGTTAGTGCAAAAATGGACATTTCTTATAAGTACCTAATGAAACATGTTTGACAGAATGAGCAATCCTGCAAAAATGTATATCTGCGTGTGAAATTCTCAGTTAAATTATGTGTTAAAAGTTCTGGTTGACTCTATTCTTGTACTGGAAACATTTTTCACTAATATTAGACCAGTATATGCTGTGTGTGATGTACTAAGATAACAGTGTATATTGGTAATGCAAGCAGTGTAATTCCGTGAGTTGTTCTTAAATTCTGATAATTTCTGTTTCAGATTACATAAGTGCAAAATGATTGTGCAGTGCAATTAGAAAAATCTTTTTTGCCTGCGTTGAGACAAATCTTTAGACACTCATCACAAACACATTTATTGACTGTAATAACTGCATGAAATGAAAGGATAGATGGAGTATTGTTCTCCTAATATCTGGATTCCTTTCTTGACATCAGCCAGCCACTTCTAACTTTTATAGCATCACCTTATGCAAGTGCTATTCTTGGCAATTATGGCTACTGAACCTAAACATTAATGAGCAATTTCCTATTATTAATGTATTCCGAATCTTGATGCAATCAATGGAGAAAACTTGCTGCAATTTCTAAATTAAATGGACAGAAAATTAGTACAAAAACAGCCTCTCATCTATTTTACTTCTAGCTCTAACCCAAGACAGATGTTCATGTTATTAAAAAACACTATGGAAATGTTGAACAGAGAATTGCAAACGTTCTCAAGCAGGTTAACGTGGACAAAACTGGATGGCAGGGTGCTACCTAGGAGAGAAAAGTGCAAGATGACTTACAGGGAAATAATCAACTGCATAAATACAGGTTAGGGAATATTTGATGGACAGGGTTCCAGTTCTGAAGAAAATAATGCAATTTATCTCTTGTTATGCCATATTTTTTGTAATAGTCCAACTAAAAAATGGATTTTGGAGGCAGTTTAAAGGGGAAAGAGGCAAGATACAACTTTGGTCTCAGCTCTAAATGTCAGTATTTCATTGAAACACCTGACCTAGAAGCGAAATCACTGTGCATTTGCTCTGTAGTTAGTTGAGAGAATTTGGCACTTCCAGAATAGAAAATATCTTGACAAGACTTTGGAGATATTTCCTAACTGTCTCAATAAAGTGCTTAAATTTGCATGGAATATGTCCAGGTCTAAGTATCTATGGAAACCGAATTTAAGAAATCCTATAGCTTTATTAGTTATCTAATTGACTTATGTGAATATTTGAAATGTGCTTCTGAGCTCCCATGCAAACATTCCATCTAAACTCCTGAGGTCCCATAGAGGAGACAACAGGCATTCTCAAGACATTGGATGTGTTTGCCTCATGTCTATGAATGCAAAGAGGTTTCAGTGATGCGAGAGGATAAAACAACTCATGAAATAAAATTTATAAGGTTGCAGTTATACATTAGGGACATTGTTTAGTGGTGGTTTTGGCAGTTGTAGGTTAACACTTGGACTCAATGATCTTAGAGGTCTTTTCCAACTTAAATGACTCGTTCAATGATTCAAATGCTGCAGTGCTGTACTTGCTAAGGTGTCATGCAGAGATCACATGGTCACACCCGTTGCATGGACAGCACTTTTCTGCACTTGCAAACCATGCATAATGTTGAGGTGCTCTGCAGGCACATTTTCTGTATTTCCCTACATGATTCAGACATACTTAACAGCTCGAGAGCTAGCTCAGAAAACAGCCAACACAAATCCATCCAACAGGGAAGATCATGATAGTCCCCTGAGCCTTACATCTCTGGACATCCCTGTAGGGCACCTGGACATCTCATCAGTCCCAGCTGGGACTCATACTTAAGAAAGCCTTGGGGGAGGAGGGAAGGGAGGAATGTTGTTTGTGAAAACAGTCTGCATGTTTTGTCGCAAGCTTGATGTAGATTAAGAAATGTTTCAGAGAAACAAACCATTCAAAATGGTTTTGTCTGTAGAGAAGCCTTCACTCTTGCCTAGTCAACAGGCGTGCATGGATGTAGAGGAGAGCAAGTTTTGGCTCACATAGTTTGAAATCCATTTGAACTCTTAAAAAAATAAGTTTTAAAAAGGATTTCCTTCCTGTCAGCAAAAAGCCACAGACATCAGAGGAACAGAATCAACCACATGTGTGTTTCTTTTTATGCTTCCTAATCAGATGTAACGATTACTCAGACTGTATAGATAGTTTTTATTCAAGGATGAGCATTCCCGAGTTTTAGGACCCTGCCAAGTGTAAAAGCAAACAGAACACGCCACACATGAGGTGATATATGCCCTTAGGCTTTCCTGACTGCAACAGGGCTGAGGGAATCTAACAGAGTCCCTCTTCCATCCTGGCTATTGTGAAGTTCTCAAGAGAAACCACAGCTGGCCTAGGTCCAGTAATTATCCCTTTATTGGGCTGGTAAATTACTTTTCTGAGAGCCAGAAAAACAACAGCAGAAGGAAATGCACTACAAATAGTTCTGCAGAAAGCCTAACAAAGGTGTCATCGTGAATGGCTTATTCCACCATCCGTGATGCTATCAACAGTGATTCTCTAGTCTGCTACTGGGATAGTAGGGGAGAAATTAAAAAATATATTAATAAACTGAAGTGCTAAGGAATTATCAAAAATTTTATGTAATTTTTATATAATAAGCTTCTAACTATAGCCCACATTTTCTAGGTCTGTCTGTAGCACAGATATCACAGCTTTTGCACATGTAGCTGAGCTAGTTCAGGTGTTACCACAAAGTACTAACAGCAATGCACAACTGAGTAAAGATGAAGTGCCTAACTTTTCACTCCATTTTTCAAGCAAATATTGTAGCTTTATGAAGTTCTATGTCATTACAGACTGACTAGTACCAAAAGTAAATCATTAAAACTTAAGTATATGTACACAATCTGTATTAGTCTGTACATATGATCTGCATTATTATATACCCTATATATCTTTATATCCTAATACTGTGCTAGTAGGCAGCTGGTATCTTTGGTTTCTTAAGAAATCTGAAGAACTAAAATCACTACTGGACTGAGAGTCAGGAGAGATGGGATTTATTTGCACAGTTTTTTACTCATCTGTGATCTTGAATATACAATTTCCCTCTGCCTTTCCTTTTCTCTGTTGACTATCTTTGAAGAGGGAAGCCTGGTGCAAACACAATGCCTATTAAAAGTGGTATTAATTTTTGTGACTTTAAATCAGCTTTTGCAGTTTAAGTCCTATTTCTGGTCAGGACTGTGCACATAGTTTCCCTGCTGTGCACACACACACACACCCCCCACCCCATTAAATAGCATAAGGGAATGAATTCCATTCAGGCCTGACATTAGTCATGACTTTTGCATCAGTAATCACAACTGTTTTCTTCAAAGTGGGGGGAAAATTTTCACATGATTAATATTATGTTATACTTTTTCTGCATTCTTTAGCTTTGAGTGATGATGGGCAGGCAAAATTACATCAGTTGTCTGAAACAGAACAACTGATCTTATGACATCACTAAACCTTTTCTCTGCTTTTGATTCTGAAGACATGTGAAGACAGTAGCTCTCAAATATCAAATCCATTCTCCCTTTAAGAGGATATTAAAGCTGTCTGTTGGAAATGTTCAACTTGGCAAACCTAGGTAAGGAAAAAACTGCTACAATTTGCAGCTGTGAATATATGACCCAGAGAATAAATAGCTAAAGAAAATCTAGCAGCAATAACTATTTTTAAAGTGAAATGGATTTTTTTTTTAAACCCACAATTTTTAGGAGAGTGTCAACTTCAGTACAGCCACACTTCACTGAACTATAATATTCTCTTACCTTTGACCAGTGTCTTCATATGTTGGATGGCTTTACTGAGATTGTTTGAAATCACTGAAACATCAGTAGTTTAAACAAACACAAATAAAATTATACCCAAAACTATGCTGCTTGACACTCCTCTCATTTCCAAAAGAGGAGACACTACACCTTTGCTATCTGTCTAATACAGCCACACCATCCTACTAAACAAAATGTATCCAGGGATGTTCTCAGCTGTGGAGGCCAACTGGCACAGAGCAGTTTGTGTACACAGCAATAAATTCCACTAGCAACCAAACTGCCCATTGGGAACAGTTTCTGCCCACGTTAAATCCCAGGAATTTTTGGGAAGAGTGCTGGCTGACTGAGATAAAAAATCAGAACAGGGACCATTCTGACAATTTCCTAGTCTAGATCACTAAGTAGCAGTACCACAGAACATGCCTTGGCAGTGTTTAATTTATTAGTATAGATGCAGCTAAGGAGAGATGGAACTTCTCTGTGTTTTCTTTATAAAGAAAAGGAAATTGACTTGTTTTGGGTGCAATTCAGACTATACTTCCAAGTATATCCATATAAACTAAGTTGAATTAATCAAGCCCTGAAGGTGTCTGTTAATTTTCATTGTCTGTAAAGTGAACCTAGAGAGACTTACTAGGATATAGAAGAGAAATCTAAAGGAGTGAATCTCCCTCATATGATTAGAGCAACTACTTAGTGATGATGCACAGCCAGCAAACATCTTTACTTTTCCAGCATATGAGGCTAACAACTTGAATAGCAGCTTCTTTCAGGCACAAAATCCAGATTGACTGCTAGTTTTCAGATATCAAAAGGCTTCTGTGTAAATAATTTTTTGCTTATTTACGTGTGCAGTGCAGGTTTTTCAGGAATCTGAGAGAAGCTGTTATTTTTGCAACTGTGGTATGAGATAATTAGACACACAGCAGTAAGAACTTGCATGATGGTGAGTTAGAGAAGAAAAGTAGGAACATAAGATCAGAAGAGCACTTTCATGATACTAAGACCAGTCCCCTCCACTACAGGCAAATCACAGACATTACAAAATCCCTTTCTAAAATATTTATCTGTATGAGTTGATATTTGTTCCTGTGTTTTTACTGAATTATTGAGTCAAATAACTTCCCTTCTCTGGTTCTTACAGTTTCTTCCAGTTTCCAGCTTAAATTTATGCTTGACTATTCTGTCTTTACTTGTTCTTGTACCAAGAACATTTCCTTTGCCATTTATCTGAAATCCTTCTTCCTTTGCCATTTATCTGAAATAATAATTTTCCTTCCCTGCTGCTAGCCTCCATGACATCCTCATGGAGAGAAATATATTCTCTCAGTATTAATTTCAGTGAGCAATACCAGTGAAGGTCTTTAGGTCTACTACCTGTGTCTAGTCTACCTTCTGTGTCTGTTCCAGTTTAAATTAGCCTTTTTTGAACACAGCTTTCAAAGAAATGCAAGTTAAAATTTCTCTAATTCCTTGCAAAATTATTTTAGCTCATTATTTATTTCAGCTGGAAATTAGCCATCAAATGCATCTGTTCTCATTTGTCTTTTCTACAGAGACAGCTTACTCAGTCTGGAGATTATCCTAGTGCTTATTCTGTTACTTTATTTGAATACAATGAGATCTTTGACTTTTTCTCACATTTGAGGTGTGATCATTTCCATCCCATTTGTATTAGATGGGGTCCTTTGTCCCATGTTCAACTTCTTCACGGTTTTCGAGACTGGTGGCAAAAACATTATTTCAAACAAAGCTTTATTATCTTTAGTCACATTCTCCTTCTGAGCAGCAGTTTTGTTTCTTCTTCCTAAGGTACTTTTACAGCTGAACAATTGTTTCAACAGCTGTAAGGTTTAATTGATCTTTTAAGTCAAATTGCTTGCTTTTGCTTATTTCTATGACATAAGGTTTGTTTTCATATTTGTTCATTTCTTCATTCTTTATGGTTCCTCTGCTTAATCCTAATATTCTTTTTGGAAGAAGTGGTTTATCCATTTGTCCACTTACTGGTAGGTATAAAACATAAAACACATAACAACATAATTTCTTACCTTTTAAGGTTATCTGACCCTTTTTTCATGTTACAGTTACAGAGTTATGAAATTTAGTAATAAATTTTATATAAGTTCTAAAATTTATTCTTGAGTATTCTATTTTAAAACTGAAAATTTTAGTTGCTGGTTTAATTTTGTTTATCTGTTCATGTAATTTAAACTGAGCAAGTTCATGATGACTTCACCTAAAGTTGTTTTCTGCAACCACTGGGCTACTACTAATGGGAAGTGAATATAATTTTTTCAAGGTTCCATTACTTCAACAAAATTCTGTCTTAGTTTTTGTCACTATACTGTCATTAGTAGCTTATATTTTCTAACCTTTGTCTGTGAAGTAATATAACATAATGACTTACTTCTTCCCAATATTTATCTTCCTGACAGCAATAAATCTGTTCCCTTTTGAATCCCACCCTGAGAGCCTGCAGCATAACTATGGTAATGAGAGCCCTTCCTTGATTCGAAGGAAAATCTGTCACACCTGAGATATTTTGACATAAACACTTCAGTGAACCTTTTCACTGAACAAGCATATTTCTATAAAACTTTGTTTCATCAGGAATTTTTCTCACCAGTTCCACACTTATCCCCCAGATAGATGATATAAACTTTAATCAAACACAGCTCTTGCAAACGACAACCAGACAAACTACCAAGAAACTGAGAAACAAAGCCTTGCTCCTCCTTCTATGGAATGTCTCATGCTAATTCTAGTGTTTTCTGCTTTTTCCTTGCTGGTTCCTTTAAATTGCCTGAAGCATTTGATAAAGAGGAAAACTATGTGGGGCCAACTATAAAAAGCCAATGGCAGGCCTGTTTTCTTTTTTTGAGAACTTCCAAGGAAACCATATTTAAGTCTAGAAAATATAATAAAAATGAATTTTACAATATAGGACTGGTGATAGTTAGCAGTGTAACACATGCAAATTGATCTAAAGTAGCAGGAGTGTGTGTATACATGTCCATAGGTACACACATAAGTGAAGGACAGAGAGTCAGGACTTATGAACTTGAAAAAAGCCAGGGGTTAACCCATCAGTACTTTTCCACCTCCCAAAAAAAGAAGCCTACAAGCTGTGGCATTGTGACATGGCTTGGTATGAGATGACATAAGAAGCATATAATCATAGAAAGGTTTGTGCTGGAATGCACATTTAAAGGCCAAACAATCCAACTCCCATCCACAATGAGAAGGGACATCTTCAACTAGGTCAGGCTGCTCAGGGCCCTGAACAACTTGACCTTGAATTTTCCCTAGGATGGAGTACAGGTTACCCTAGTACAGGTAACCTCTGGGTAACCTGTACTAGTGTTTCACCACCTTCATTGTAGAAAATTCTTTGTTATAGCTGATGTGAGCCAATCCTCTATTAGTTTAAAATTATTACCCCTTGTTTTAGTTCTACAGGCCCTGCTACAAAGTCTGTACCCAGCATGGCCTCGCTGACTAGCTCTGTGAGAGATCAAGACTAATCCCTGATCCCAAGGCTCTGTGGTGTCCATTGTGTGTCTGTATTGATTAGAGCTATCTCTTTCATATCCATTACACTTCTCTTAGTATCTGCCCCGGTCATGTGATTTGTGTGATCTTTCTTACACTAAGACATAATTATAAATTTTCGGTGATTTCGAGGTCAAAATGTACAAATTAATGGGAAAGGTGTGGTGCAGCTGCCAAAATTATATTTTAATGGCATGATGCTTGTGTGTGTATGTTTAAGACACTGCATACATGATTTTTGGGAGTGGAAGGCTATATTCTAATATTGTTTGTAAAACCATAAATCCAAAATAACAATTAATGGTTTTGTTGAGAACAAATGTCCAAAACTGCACATTTTTGTACTTTGTTGAGTACAAAAATAGTATTTTGGGTAAAAGAAAGAATTGTAATTGAAAGTTTTCATTAAACATTTGGGGATTTTTGCCTAGTGCAAGAAGCTTAGGCATTAGACCCTTCTAATTTAAATGACTGAAATAGAGGAATGGTCCTGAGCAAGGTTTTGGCCTTGATAAATTCACAGTTTCTGAGTGCACAGTTCACAAGCCATCACGGCCCAAGGACCATTCCCAAAAAACAGTTTGGCCTTACAGTGGTAAAAATTGTTTAGTACTGCAGACATGGAAAAATAATTTCAGTTGTCTTCTGGACACCCATTGTTTATTTCATTGTTCATTGCTGTTTGTTAACAGAGAGGTAGGCAGTGTCTCTCTCATGGTAAACTTCTGGTAAGCTTCTGTTAACATCTGGCAACCAAATCTCAAGTTTCCTTGCTCTGGCTTTCCATAATTTTGAAAATATAGTCCCAGTGGCTATGATCATAATTTTTTCCACAAACTATAAAATAAAGGTTTTCTCACTTTAGGTCTGGCGTTCACCTGAAATTAAATAAGTCTTCTGTAGCTTCAGCTATTCTCTGAATTGAGGATTTTGGTAGGAAGTAACATGAAAACCAAACAAACTGGAAATGTTTCTCCATAGCTGTTTTTCTGATGCATGCTATATACATATACATAGAATCATATTTTTCTATAGCATTATATTTATGTTTCATATCTATTGATAACATCTATCTTTTATGCTTACCAGGTTAAGCATCAGTCCTGGTAAGAGTTACCTATTCAGAACTTAGCTATCATGTTGGTTTTGCATGTAATTCTTATTGTTTTCCATAGGCATCACATAACCCAAAACAACAGGATAATTACGTCCCTGGATTGACTCCACTTATTGTAATGAAATTATCCCAGATTTGCACTGGCATAACTCAGAACAGAAGCTGACCTCACAGTCTTTACACAAGCTGGGTCTTAAGCCAGCAAGGTTTTGGTCAATCCCTTTAAAATATAGAAAATGCCCTTTATAATAAAAGTCATAAGACTATAGAGCACGACCTTCAGCTTTAACAATTCAGAAGCTCCCAGGGTCTTTCCCCTCTTTAAAGAATGAATAAAGAGAATAAATTCTGACAGCTGAATAAATATAAGAGGTCTAGTGTCAGTCTGAGGAAACAGGTTTTCATTTTGTCACAGATGACTTCAGTTCACAGGTTCTCAGTGGAAAGGGAAATCAGCATCTACTTAACATGGGATTAGTTGTTCAGAACAGCCTATGGTCAGAGAAATAACCCCTGCCCCACAGCTACTACAGTATTAAACAGGCAGTGACAGAATAGAAAACTTCTTCATACCAATGCAACGTGGCAGACTCACCTTCTCCTACACTTTTTTTCTCTTCTCCAGGTTCTTCCACACCCTACTACAGTGTTACACCTTCCCTTACCCGCCAAGGTAGCTCAGCTCACTTGGTATAAGGTCACAAGACAGTTTCTGTCTTGTCACTGATACTTGTTAATGATTTCTATGTAAATGTGACTTTTCTTATATTGGAGGGCGTTTGTATTTGGTTGGTATTTGGTGTTTGGTTTTGTTTGTTGTTTTGGTTTTTTTAATAGGGCTGTAAACATAGAAATAATTCTACAACTATTAACTCAGTCTTTCATCAGTGTTTTAATATGTTTCTGATATCTTTTCTATTTAAATAGATCATTTTACATTGCATTCAAGATGTTTACATTGACCATAAGGACAAAGGAGCTGACACTTTCTGCAAAAAACCTTTTTATTCTTTATGGATGCATATGAGAGGGAAAGATGCATTTGAAACTTTAATGCTGAAGGAGGCCTTTCCATCTTTATCAGTATTTTACTTTATAGCAGGCATGTGCTACTACTCCTCTTTTCTTCTCCCTGTCTATTTTAACAGAGAATAATGAGCCAAACTTCCAACTGAGGGCCATAAAGCTCATCAGGGCATTTGTAGCAGGAATGTGTCACAGAACAGGACATGTAAATTTTTTATTTTCTTCAGCAATTTTTGCCATCTGGTTTAGACATCACTCTGTTCATGTCCTCCTGTCATCAGTGACATTGTCCACCTAATTCTGTCCAGGATTTGTAAGAATTTTATTTAGACCTGTGGTTTCTACTCCCATTTGGGTTATCTAACGTTTAGGTCCTGAGGTGCCTTGTGCGGCACTCTCTGAACCTGGGCAGAGCTGCTGTTATAAAATAAGCTTTAACAACAGAGTTGTTGTAAGACACAGTTCTACAGGCCCTCTGGTACAGTTTACAGCTGCTGCAGTGACATACACAAACATGCATCTTGAGGTATGCAGACAAAAATCTACCTAATGTAAGCTGTAGTAAATAATTCAGAATGCCTAATTTATTTCAGGAAAGAGCCATGATATGGCCATGAACAACATGAAATAGAGAGAGACAGAATTCACTGAACACATTGTTTTCTACTGATTATTTGTTCAGGTCCAGCCAGCAAACATCATTCCTGATTTGTGTTACAACAGAAAAATTAATATGAGTAGAGTCACTCTTTCTTGTATCTTAAAGTCTTCAGACCATGAAAAATATCTAGGAATGTGTGTGTTCTTTCCCACAACAGATGCTGAATAACAGCTTGTAAGTAAAAAAAATGTTATCAAAGTCAGTGGTTCAAAAAATGCATGTGATTTTTTCCTTTGAACTCATTTAATATATAACAGAAGATTAAAAATTGTAACAGAGGGTTAAGCTATATATCAATCACAACTTTGATTATGCAGCAAACAAAAGCTAGCAAATGTTGACTTGATACAAAACATTTTGATCTAATTTGATCTGATCTCTTTGCCTCCAAAACTTAAAAAAATATGATTTAAAGGCTCTCAAAGGGCATAGAATTACTTCCACTGAACTCAGATAGTCCAGAGCAGCTTCTCAATCACCAGCAATGGTACAGTAAAGTAGGACAATTCACCTTGGCTGCAAGTCAACCAGTGGGCTTCCCAGTAGATCCATAGCCACACACAGCTGGAATATAGTTGAAGGAAGGATGCATGGGTAATGTTAATGAGATAAACAAGCACAGTAATAGGATAGAAATAATTGTTTACACATGTTAAAATGCTTGTATTGTATGTTCAGCATCCACATATGGTACATTTGTGCCATAGGAAATAATCAGGTAAATTTTACTAGCAGGCTGTGTGAATGCCCAGAATCACTCCGTTAAGTCCTTACTGATTTTTTCCCATTATTGCCCCTCACAATTCCAGAAATACAGCTCTGCCTCTCTGCTACTTTAGATTGTCTGGTGGGGCCATTGGATGCAAACGGAGGTCAGGATGGGTCTCAGATTCAGTAATTGAGAGTCCAGCAAACCAACATCTGTCCTTTAATAGGTCCTCATCTGTCCCTGCACTAGACTGAGCACAATAGCAAAAATTATATTTCCCACAGGAAAAAACATATCCTAAATAGAAAGGAAGTGTAAAATTTACTGTGAAACCAAAAAAATATATATTCTGTCTTATGGATCTATTTTTTAGCAAGTTTTCTCAAACATAGGTGAATAAAAGCAAATTATCTATTTTTGCGTGTTTGTCTTTCCCATAACTTTTGAGCATTCTGGACAGAGTCAATCAATCAGATAGAGAAATAAAAGGCTTAAAAAATTTTTAAAACATCTGGAAAACAGGGTCGAAAAGAAACCTAGAAGTCTTTTTCAGTGCTGTGATGGCAGAAGAAACAGCAGCAGAACCTCATAATTCAGCAGAGAGCAGGTACCCAACTGCAAGTGTCCAGCTACTGGGAAATTCCAAGCAGAGCTTGCAATGAACAGTAGGACCCAAACCCTACAGGAGACCATGCTTCATTCAACCAAGAAGAATAAGTAGTTTATGGAACTATCTGTGTTTCATTGTTTGTTGGAGCTCTTAATATAAATAAAAATATGTTCCCAATCACATGCAGAATAGATTATTTTATTTGTGTTTAAGACATTTTTAGTTATAAGAGTGCAAATAATGAGCTAAAATCAGTACAGTATCTTGAATTTTAATCTTTTTTTCTTTGCTACTTTATGATCTTTTTTGTTGATTCCTGAAGTGTATTTTTAGTAAATTATTGATATTTCACAAGAGATTCATTGAAATTTTTGTAGTGTATTTAAGTCATGTTACAGTCTTAGATTAACTACTAGACAATATGCCTACTAGAAATTAAATTTAAAGATTTAAATATGCCCATGGAAGATGATAATAATAACATAAATATGTAGCTTCTACTTACAAATTCTTTACAAATATAGCAAATCTCAGTCACAAAGACAAAATTAAGCATGTCATATGTATTTTATCAGTTCTGCTGCAGCATCTAACACAGTGAAATGCAGCTCAGCAGCTCAGGACAAGAAGTTAGAATCAGTTGATGCAAAGGGTCTTCACCTAAAATGTTGATAAAGTGCTTATTATAACATACATATACCATACAAACCCAATCTTGCTGTTCTATAACAATCCGAATTAAACTTTTGTTTAACAATTTAAGAATTAAGTATTGGTGATCTTAAATTTCACGGGAAATTTCACCCAAAACAAGGATTATGGGCTTTGGCTCCAG